>JAVTVY010040774.1:0-181460 GCA_036873755.1 Hanleya hanleyi | reverse complement strand
GGGTGTAGACCCCAATTTTAGGGATAGCCACAGCATCTGTGACATCATTGGTGACGTCATCAGTACGAGTAGTAGCGAAAGTGGGCATTTTTTAGCAGTGAAGGAGTATACACTATGTACAAATAGAATACAGGTGGTATGTACAAATAGAATAGTAGTGGTATGTATAAGGTACAAAACAAAAAAATTCTGTCAGGAGTAGGATTCGAACCTACGCCAGCTCTTCGCCGACCAGCACTTAATACCGGCGCCTTAGACCACTCGGCCATCCTGACTGTTTACAGTTTTTAGCTCGTGTATCAACAGTTATATAGTGTGTTCGACATTTTTTCACAAGTCCAAGTAAGTAGTGCTCACACCATCGGCCAGGACTTTCCGTTTCGGGTAAAGGAAAGTAAAGGCGTCTCGTTGCTGGATGTACGTCCGCATTTCGGATGCTCTTGGAACTCGGCGCTTCGGAGCTCTTGGAGCTCCGGAGCTCATGGAGCTCCGGTGGTCACTTCCGCTTCCGTTCACGTGACCGAAACTGACCTTTGACCCCGGCGCGCAAAGGTTTCCACCGCGGTGGAGAACTTTACACCGCGCGCGCCGGGGTCAAAGGTCAGTTCCGTGAACGGAAGCGGAAGTGACCACCGGAGCTCCATGAGCTCCGGAGCTCCAAGAGCTCCGAAGCGCCGAGTTCCAAGAGCATCCGAAATGCGGACGTACATCCAGCAACGAGACGCCTTTACTTTCTTTTACCCGAAACGGAAAGTCCTGGCCGATGGTGTGAGCACTACTTACTTGGACTTGTGAAAAAATGTCGAACACACTATATAACTGTTGATACACGAGTTAAAAACTGTAAACAGTCAGGATGGCCGAGTGGTCTAAGGCGCCGGTATTAAGTGCTGGTCAGCGAAGAGCTGGCGTAGGTTCGAATCCTACTCCTGACAGAATTTTTTTTTGTACCTTATACATACCACTACTATTCTATTTGTACATACCACCTGTATTCTATTTGTACATAGTGTATACTCCTTCACTGCTAAAAAATGCCCACTTTCGCTACTACTCGTACTGATGACGTCACCAATGACGTCACAGATGCTGTGGCTATCCCTAAAATTGGGGTCTACACCCCGAGAGCTACAACATGACACCTCCCATGACGCATTCGGACCAAGGATGGTCCATCTCTACACCAAATACCATCCTTCACTGCCCTGTGACCTCGCAGAGGTCATATGCAAATGTCATTTCCGAGCTCTGAGCTCCACAGGCTTTGAGGTGCCCAAAGAGACACGGAGGTTACCGAAGATGTCACGGCTCGGCTCTCGACTTGGGGATAGTTGAACTGAGTGTGCTAAAAATAGATCACCAGCTAGCGTGCTATAAAAGGGAAGCGGCCTGGCCGTTTCATCAGACACTCTTTCAACCACCAAGATGTTCACTTGCACAACTTGCCAGAAGAAGTTTACTCGTCTAGATAGTTTACGACGCCACGAGACCTCCACCCACAACGATGGACTGTATACTTGTATAACCTGCGCATTGTGGATTGTGGTCAACTCTTCAAACGACACAGTCAGTTAAAACGGCATCAGCGTTTGATCCATGGTCCGTCACCACGGTTTTGGCGAAAACTTCCTACTGAAGAGGAGCCGCGGAAGGTCAGACCCACTGAAGATAAGCCCGGGAAGACGAACGCCACTGGTGATGCGATGACGGAGAGCCCGCCTATACCTACAGTTGGGAAGAGCCTGGATTTCCGGCCGGACCCCACCGTTACGGTTTCGAGTCATACGTCATACATCGAACATTTTCTGGACGAGCCCATAAATGTTCCTAGCGATCTCTTACCCGAAGATCATCCAGAGAGTGACATCTCTCGGCGCCATTGGTCCATGACACGGCACTGTTTCCACCGTCATCGCCCTATTCAAGATATCTACAATTTCCCACTGACCAAACTCACCCGTCTACGCAGCTACGTGGAAACCATCTTCAATGACCAACCAACGGCCTTCACATTAAATGTAGCATTTGGGTACATCTTATGCCATAAGATGACGGGTGAATTGCGCTATTTCTATTCCAGTGCCTTCAACCCAGTGTACGACCAACCGTTTACCATCATTAACCGGAGGTCACTAGAGATGATGCTGGACCAAGTGGAACAACTGGATGCCTTGAGATGGGCCCAACAACAACGACCCAGCACACAATGGGTGGTAAAGAGGGTGACCAATGTTACGTTTTTCGTGACCAAGACGACCAATCAACCCATCGGGTGAATGCGTCACCCATGCACTGATGAATACCACAACATGCCGTACATACTCTCTATGTCTACATGCTGATCGTTGACTTGAGCTCAGTAAACACTTGTGACTGATGTGACGATGCGTTGAATAATAAAACACGGTGTTTGATATTTCGAATGCGAACATACTAAACATACCCAGGGCGGCTCCCCCAGCCTGGGTATGATGTAACATTGGGGATAATAAACTGTATGAACATTGCTGAACTTGTTGTTATTCACATCACCCCATTGACTTGATAGGCAGATCCCAATAAGCCCGGGGACCGATATTAGCCCTTTTGGCTAGAGGTGATAGGGGTTTTCCACTAGTTTAGAACTGATTGTGCTAAAAATAGATCAACAGCTAGCTTGCTATAAAAAGGAAACGGCCTGGCCGTTTCATCAGACACTCTGTCAACCACCAAGATGTTCACTTGTACTACGTGCTCGAAATCATTCACTCGCCGGCACGACTTGCGCCGCCATGAGGCTACCAAGCACGATGGAACCGCCCGGTATAGCTGTACGATATGTAGGCCTACACTGTCGTTTCAGCGCCCAGATCATTTACAGCGCCATGAACGTTCAATTCATGGGCCATCCAAGCGTCCATGCGAAGAATGTGGTCAACTCTTCAAACGACCCAGTCAGTTAAAACGGCATGAGCGTTTGATTCATGGTGCATCACCACGGCATGAGGGACAACTTTCCACTAAAGAGGTACCCAGGAGGGACAGATCCACTGAAGATGAACCCGGGGAGGAGAATGCCACTGGTGATGCGATCACGGAGAGCCCGCCTATACCCACAGCTCAGAAGAGCCTAGATATCCAGCCGGTCCCTAGCATCACTGTTTCCAGTCATACGCCTGACAACAACGAACATTTTCTGGAAGATGCGGTGGATGTTCCCAGCGATCTCTTACCCGAAGATCATCCAGTGAGTGAGATGTATCGACGCCATTGGTCCATGATCCGACACTGCTTCCACCGTCATCGCCCTATATTGGACTTGTACAATTTCCGACTGACCGACCTCGCCCGTCTACGCAGCTACGTGGAAGCCATCTTCAATGACCAACCTACGTCCTTCACATTAAATGTAGCATTTGGGTACATCTTATGCCATAAGATGACGCGTGAATTGTGCTATTTCTATTCCAGTGCCATCAACCCAGTGTACGACCATCCTTTCACAATCACCAATCGGGCGTCGCTAGAGACGATGCTGGCCCAACTGGACACTGTGGATCCCTTAGAATGGGCCTATGAACAGCGTCCCAACACCAAGTGGATAGTGGAGAGGGTCACCAATGTTACGTTCTTCGTGGTTAAACTGACCCACCACCCCCATCGGATGAAAGTATTCACCCATGCACTGATAGATACTCAGAATGCGCAAACAACTATCTGAGGATATGTTTCCTCAACGGTATCCTGGCCTGTCCGATGACGATTAGAACAAACGGTTCAGAGCGAACATGGCCGAAGATAGAACTTTCTGAAATGGCGACTTCTGATTGGACAAGAGTAGCCGAGAATACATCTAACGGACAGGAACGAATATGACAGATGCAAATGGTGGCCTCTGATTGGACAAGAATATTCTTGAATTGTAAATATACCCAACGCGGCTCCCCCAACGTGGGTATGATGTAACATTGGGGAGAATAAACTATATGAAAAAAAACTTCTTGTTGTTGTTGTTCTCTCATGTGTGATCATTGTTGTTGTTGCTGTTGTTGTTCTCTGTCCGGTATTTATCATGGTGTTATGTTAGAGTGTTAAGGTGTAACGACGGGCGTCACTGCATTTCGAAGAATTAGTGACAATTCCATGGAATATCAGAGCTTCTGAGCTATTTCACCTGGGCGTTGAAGCATTAAGAATGGCGTTGGTGATCGTTGCTACAAGATGACACCTCACACGACGCATTCGGACCAAGGATGGTCCATCTCTACACCAAATACCATCCTTCACTGCCCCAAAATGCCCACTTTCGCTACTACTCCTATTGATGACGTCACCAATGACGTCACAGATGCTGCGGACAGCCCTGAAATCGAGGTCTGCACGCCGAGAACTACAAGATGACACCCCACACGACGCATTCGGACTAAGGATGAAGCATCTCTACTCCGAATAGCTTCCTTCACTGCCCCAAAATGTCCACTTTCGCTACTACTCCTACTGATGACGTCAACAATGACGTCACAGATGCTTCGGACATGCCTCAACTCGGAATGTACACGTCGAGAGCTACAAAATGACACCTCACACGACACATTCGGACTAAGGATAGTCCCTCTCTACACCAAACTCACCCCCACGCACCCACAATGTCCCACTTTCGCTACTACTCGTACCGATGACGTCATCAATGACGTTACAGATGACGCGGACATCCCTCAAATCGGAATGTACACCCCGAGAACTACAAGATGACACCTTCCAGGACGCATTCGAACCGTGAATAGCCCATCCCGACCCCAAATACGGTACCTTCATGTACTGCCCGAAAATGTCCACTTTCGCTACTACTCGTACCGATGACGTCACAGATGACGCGAACATCCCTCAAATCGGAATGTACACCCCGAGAACTACAAGATGACACCTTCCAGGACGCATTCGAACCGTGAATAGCCCATCTCGATCCCAAATACCTTCATGTACTGCCCGAAAATGTCCACTTTCGCTACTACTCGTACCGATGACGTCACCGATGACGTCACAGATGACGCGAACATCCCTCAAATCGGAATGTACACCCCGAGAACTACAAGATGACACCTTCCAGGACGCATTCGAACCGTGAATAGCCCATCTCGATCCCAAATACCTTCATGTACTGCCCGAAAATGGCCACTTTACTTACTACAACCAACTGCGCCTGCGCAGATTGACGCGACTTGCATTCAAAAACACGCCATTCTGACTCTACCCCACACAAGCTTCACTTTGACACCCTCCACGACCCATTCGGACCCATAGCGGTCCATCTCTACCCCAAACACCTTCATGTACTGCCCCAAAATGGCCACTTTACTTAATACAACCAACTGCGCATGCGCAGATTGACGCGACTTGCATTCAAAAACACACCATTCTGACTCTACCCCACACAAGCTTCACTTTGACACCTCACACGACCCATTCGAACCGTGATTAACCCATCTCTAAGCCAAACACACCCCTACATAGCAGCCAAAATGACTGTTTTCTATACTACGGCCAGACTGCGCATGCGCAGACTATTGAACACGGACGAACCATTAGCCCAGTCGGATGCTCCTGCACGAGAGCTTCAAAATAAGACCTCACTCGACCCCATTGGACCACCAGGGACTCACCTAGACTCCAACATGTCCACCCCGTATGGCCCTATACACCCATAGCCATGCAGTATAGGCCTATGGGCCTACCTAGGCCTTGGCGACTTTTTTCAAAAATTTCACCAATTCGCTCCGCAACCCTACCCATCGTGTTCTAAATGTCGAGACGTGAAAAACGAGACCCCACAACCCTACCGCAAATGTCGAAAAGTGGGTTTCACAGGGGGACAAACATCGGTCCTATACCCCAGTATGGGAATATATATTTATATATATATGTCTATATGGGGCTATATCGTACTTTTTCAAAAATTTCACCGATTCGCACGGGGACACTTCCTATCGTGTTCTACATGACGAGACGAGTAAAACGAGACCCCACAACAAATGTATAGAAGTACGTTTCCCAGGGGGGACAAACATCGGTCCTATACCCTAGTATGGGACTATATGAGGCTCGGTGACTTTTTTCAAAAATTTCACCGTTTCGATCCGGGACACTTCTTATCATGTTTGTTTTGACGAGACTAAGAAAACGAGACCCCACAACCTATACCGCAAATGTGGAGAAGTAGGTTTCCCAGGATGGTCCTATACCTCCCATACCTCATATAGGCATTTTCCCGTAATTTAGAATAAAGTCCGTATTCCGTATTTTTTCAGGAAAATTTTTACATACACCCACCCTGGAACTAGGGGGAGATAACTCTATTGACAGCCGAGCCCCGTTAAGCCCGGCGACCTATATACCACCCATACCCCATATAGGCATTTTCCCAGGTTTTTCGATAAAGTCCGTTTTCCGGTTTTTTTTTTCAGGAAAAATTTTACATGCACCCACCCCATTGCCTGAATGCCTCTTCATCTAGGCTTCACTTTGATACCTCACTCGACCCCATTGGACCATTAGGGGCTCCCCTAGCTCCAACACGGCTATTTGCATACCCTTGGGCCACCGCGCATGCGCAGAATGCCGCTATTTCAATCCCACACCCACCCCATCAGATGCCCCTTCATGAATGCTTCACTTTGATACCTCACTCGACCCCATCGGTCCACTAGGGGCTCCCCTAGCTCCAAAAAGGCTATTTTCATACCCTTCGGCCACCGCGCATGCGCAGAATGCCGATATTTCAACCCAAAACCCAGTCCATCAGATGCCCCTTCACATAAGCTTCACTTTGATACCTTACTCGACCCCATCGGACCATTTTATCTAGGGACTACTTTTTCTCCGTGGAAGGTTTTTCCCGCGACCGAATCACCGCCAGACATGACCGCATCACCACGGAGGAATACATTTTTGACCTGGGTCACGTGATATGCAAATTTGGAACTCTCCTGTGCTGGAGGTAGCTTTTGGTCCTTCTGCCGGAACTATACTGCACTTGACCTCTGTGACCCTCCCGTGACCTCCCACTTCCGCCACAATCCGCCACAAAATATGCTGCGCACGCATCAAAATATGCGCTGTAATCAGTAGACACTACTTGGTAGGTATCTGCTGCTGGACTGTTAGTCTCCGAGGCCCGCCCCCTGTACATGTCATTCGACAAATATGTGTAGGTTTATTATTTTGGTGGAAAATTTAAGCCGTACGACGTCGGGCATTACAGGTTAGTTTTTCAGGGTATTCTTGCATTCACCATGTTTTCCCCATGCTGAGACATTTACGCCATCAGCCGTAGTAGTAGTGTTAACCCCGGAGCCCTCAACTTGACCTCAGAAATTTGCATATTGGGGGCGGAAACGAGGCGGATAGGTCAAGTGCACTATAGTTCCGGCAGAATGACCAAAAAGCTACCTCCAACACAGGAGAGTTCCAATTGTTGCAGGGAATGTATTCATCCGCGGTGATGCGGTCTGGCGTGCGGTCTGGCGGTGATGCGGTCGCGGGAAAAAGCTTCCGCGGAGAAAAAGTAGTCCCTAGATAAAATGGTCCAATTGGGTCGAGTTAGGTATCAAAGTGAAGCATTCGTGAAGGGGCATCTGATGGGCTGGGTGTGGGGTTGAAATATCGGCATTCTGCGCATGCGCGGTGGCCAAAGTGTATGAAAATAGCCGTTTTGGAGCTAGGGGAGCCCCTAATGGTCCAATGGGGTCATATGAGGTATCCATGTGAAGCATTCATGAAGGGGCATCTGATGGGCTGGGTGTGGGGTTGAAATATCGACATTCTGCGCATGCACGGTGGCCCAAGGGTATGAAAATAAACGTTTTGGGAGCTAGGGGAGCCCCTAATGGGCCGATGGAGTTGTATGAGGTATCCATGTGAAGCCTATGTGAAGGGGCATCCAGTCATGGGTGGGTGCATGTAAAAATTTTCCTGAAAAAAACCCGGAACACGGACTTTATCGAAAAATCCGGGAAAATGCCTATATGGGTTATGGGGGGTAAATAGGTCGCCGGGCTTAACGGGGCTTGCCTATCAATAGAGTTATCTCCCTCTAGTTCCAGGGTGGGTGTATGTAAAATTTTTCCTGAAAAAATACGGAACACGGACTTTATCCTAAATTACGGGAAAATGCCTATGGGGTATGGGGGTATAGGACCATCCTGGGAAACCTACTTCTCGACATTTGCGGTATAGGTTGTGGGGTCTCGTTTTCTTAGTCTCGTCAAGACAAACATGATAGGAAGTGTCGCGGAGCGAATCGTTGAAATTTTTGGAAAAAGTTCAGGGAGACCCATATAGTCCCATACTGGGGTATAGGACCAATGTTTGTCCTACTGGGAAACCTACTTCTAGACATTTGCGGTAGGGTTGTTTGGATTTGTTTTCTTAGTCTCGTCATTTAGAACACGATAGGAAGTGTCCCGGCACGAAACGGTGAAATTTTTGAAAAAAGTCACCGAGACCCATATAGACCCATATAGTCCCATACTGGGGTATTGGACCAATGTTTGTCCTACTGGGAAACCTACTTCTATACATTTGCGGTAGGGTTGTTTGGATTTGTTTTCTTAGTCTCGTCATTTAGAACACGATAGGAAGTGTCCCGGAGCGAAACGGTGAAATTTTTGAAAACAGTCACCGAGACCCATATAGATCCATATAGTCCCATACTGGGGTATAAGCCCAATGTATGTATAAATCCATACGGGGTGGACATGTTGGAGTCTAGGTGAGTCCCTGGTGGTCCAATGGTGTCGTATGAGGTTTTATTTTGAAGCTCTCATGCAGGAGCACTTGACTACACTAATGGTTCGTACGTTGTCAATACTCTGCGCATGCCCAGCCTGGCCGTAGTATAGAAAGCAGGCATTTTGGGGGGGGGTGTGTGAGGGTGTGTTTGGGTTTAGGTAGGCCCCTATTGGGTCGATGGGATCGAGTGAGGTGTCCATGTGAAGCAATCGTGAGGGAGTATTCGACGGGGTGGGTGTAACGTGGAACTGACGTCATGCTGCGCATGCGCAGTAGCCAAAGAGTATGGATATAGACGTGTTGGGGTCTAGGTGGGCCCCTCCTGGGCCTATTGGGTCGAGTGAGGTATCCATGTGAATCCTAGGTGGGGGGGAGCATCCACCTGGACTAACATTCACGTGGTTTGGTGGGTCTGCGCAAGTGTGTGTGACGTCACTTCCGGGTTTTTTCGGAATGCTCAAACACTACCTCCAACTTTCCCGGCCCGGCCCGGCCCGACCCGGCCGCAGCACGCGCGCGCGTTATCACCGGCAGTGCGCGGGTCAAAAGGTCAAAGGTCACATCCAGGTCAAAAGGTCCAAGGTCTCCCTTTCGGCAAGGTTCCGAGGAGACAATGTTGCGGCTTCTTACATCCGGGTTTTTCCATATTTAAAAATACATAGAACTTATAGTAATAAACTTCATCTATACGTGTTGGACGAGTCTTCACTCACCGTCTTCCTTTACACGCACCTCAATGAAATGCCCGCTCCAAACCTAGACCAAAACACGTACTTGGTCTGTGGGCTGATTTCATTGGCTCTCTATTTTACTATAGTGCTCTTGCATTCTAACATTGATGGGTTACATTTTGGCCCCATCCTACACCACTGATTTCAGTTTAACTGAATCTCCACATTGGGCATTTATGCATTATGAATAAAACACACAAGACAGGGTTTTTTTGGTGAGATCTCATTTTTTTTATTCAGTGAACAACAACAACGTGAGAACAACCACGTGAAAGCTCAAGCCCAGAACAAGGGGCTTGTACATTGAAAGAACTGAAGCCCAGAACAGGGGGCTTGTACATTGAAAGAACTGAAGCCCAGAACAGGGGGGCTTGTAAACTTAAGCCCAGAACAGGGGGCTTGTACATTGAAAGAATTCAAGCCCAGAACGGGACTTGTACATTGAAATGATGGGCGGCCCAGTCATATACGAGTACATCTCGGTCCTCGGCCTTGGGGTACTCGTCAAACATCTGTACGATGGTAGATAAGGGTCTTCCCCGACATCGATGGTACAGGTAAAACAAGCAATATTGTCCGCACACGCTACTGGTCAGGCTTTGCAACGTTTGACTGTTCCAACACCACGTCTCTGTGCCTTGATCCATGAAGTCTGTTAAATCGGGATGAAGGGGTGGCAGGCCGTACAGGTCAAAGTATTCGCCCTGCTGTTCTGTCAAGTACACGGCCACCCAATGTTCACCGGGCCGATCCATCGGGTCCGTGCTGAGAACGTAAGCAGCAGGATACATACAGTCTAATGGGAACACATCTCGGCCGAACACCCCTTGAAAGACCATACGTGTCTCTGGGTCATTCTCCAGCACGGTGGTTATCTGGTCTGTATCCATGTTAGGTGGAGAAGTCACACAGCACGTTGCGCGCTTTGTCCACTTGAATGATGTTGTCAAACTCGGCGTAGCAGATCACATTGACGGTGCTCCGGAGGGCTCGTAGAAAGTGGATTTCCAACCGTAAATTGCCTTGCTTGGCCAGGGCCAGCTGATGGTCGTTCTCTAAGGTAGGGGTCAAATCGAAACAGAACAACGTGTATCCGTTCCCGTAGTCCTCCCGACTGATGAAATTCCCTTCGTCCTGGTTGATTTGACCGGTGGCTGTAAACAGGCTCTGATAGGCTCGAATGAAATTCGCGCGCCCAAAGTTCGGTGTTAAGGCCGTGGCTGGCACCTGTTGTCCATCCACATGCAGGGCCACAAAATTGATGCCGAAATGTTGAAAGTCAAACGGATTCTCTGGGTAGGCTCCACTGAAACTGGTATTTTCCACACAGGCCAGGATCAATCGCTTGGGTAGTTCCCCCAGGAACAGGTTGTCTTTGTTGGCGCTCATATTTCCAGCAGACACAGAGAACACTTTGGTTTGCACACGTCGGATAGGGTACTGGGCTGGTTTTGTTTCCAAGGCTTTCATGTGTCCCAATTGAACGGCTGGATTCGGTTTCACTTTTCGGACATACAGGACTGCGTCTTCGATGACAATCTTATAGTCAGCTGCATGCCCCTCTACGTTAGTGGCCATCAAGGCGAAGGTCGGAGGCGCCCGTATCAGTCGGATTTTGATGGGGATCTTGTTCAAGAGGTATCGGTCTTGCATGAACATGTCTGCGTGCAGTCGACCGATGAGATCCACCGCGACGCTGTTCGCGGTCAAAGCCTTCCGTTTTCTATATCCCGTATTGTCGTTCTCTGCGCCCATGTGCTCGGCTTTGTCCTGGTAGAATACAGCGGCTGTCAGTTGAGATTTTTTAGCCTCTCGTCCATGCGACAACAGCGTCTCGATGTAGGCTCGATAGGGGTACGTGTTGGTCGAGTCACTGATGAGTTTGTCGCTGAGAAATATATCCACCTGTTGAAACATCGAGTGCAGCCAGAGATTCGTCGGGTCCACCGTTGCTTGGTCGGCGATTCTGGTGCCATCTCCATTGACGATCTTGGCTTTCACATACAAGTATGTATGGGCTAAATCCACATAGGCGGTATCCGCATTACTGATGGTGAACTCGATGGGCCCTGTTGCGTTGATGCTGGACAGCGGGAGATGCTCCGCCCATAATCCTTGTTCGGCACTGGTCTGTGTGGGCGGGACGGTCCACAAATCCAATTCACTGTTGGTGGAGGGGCAGGACTCGGCGTGGATCAAGGACATGTTTAAGAAAAGATATCCCGGGTCTTCGATGTACGTCGTCGCTGGGTCGGTCGGCGACTGGTGCGTGGTCTCGGTGGGGCAGGTCTTTTATTCCCTACGGTGCGTTGTGCTTTGGCCACCAAGACGCCTCCCGCTTCTTTGGCCCGCCGTTTCAAGGCTTCTTTGGGTGCCGTACCCCCCAAGACATCACCGGCCACTTGCAGTCCACTGCGTACCGCTTGTTTGCCGATTGCTTTCACCCCACGCGTCACCAAGGGCAGGAACGTTTTGACGATGCTCCCGAGTATGTTCCCTAGTCCATGTCCATGTCCACGTTGCATGCGTGCACCACTAAAAACCGGAAAGCCACCTCCGGCCTGTTGGGCATAATAGTCCATATAGCTGCGTGCATCGCACTCGTAAGGCACCTTCATTATACAAAGTGGGGAGCACGTGCTTGTCGAAAATGAAGTGTCACCACCACTTTCCCGTGTTCGAATGCCACCGGTCGTCCCGTGTCATCTCTTATATCCACCGTGATCGTGTTGATGTGGGTTTGTCGTACGGGTAGGTAGAGCATGTGAGTGAAACTGTGGGTGACTTGATCTCCATACAACTTTTTAATGGGCACCACCCGTAACAGAGGTGTGTTGATATCGCCCACGATGTGGTTGTCCACCACGTCAGAGTAGACGTAGAGTCCGTACATACCCGACTTCATATCCATCGGGATCTCGCCTTGGTGGGCGGTGGGACCAGCGAACGTCCGTAGATCTAAGCCCAGCATTTGCTGTAGGATAGGACTCAGTACGACACTCGCGTTGGCAGTGACGATAAGCTGTGCCTTGTCGTTGTGTGCGTTGTAATCGAAGTTCACGTGATTCTTGAAGGGATAGTCTTTGATGGGTTTTGAAGTATTCGTGACCTCCCGTAGAGCCTTATAATGCAACAGTCTTGACAGCCCACCCATGAACTCCTTGGGAGTATCGTATTGGCCTTCGGGGAGGGTGAGTCGGGTGTCTTTTCCTTCGTAGGTCACCTCGTACCACACTTCATTGGCTCGCACGTTGTACCACGAGTAAGGGTATTGGATATCCACGAGGCCACATTCCCATCGTCCAGGTAAATGGAACGGTTGCGGTAACTGGGTCACGTACTTGGCCATGGTGTTGTCAGAAAACACATCCAGCGAACTGTTACTGGGTAGGGTGAGGCAAAACATGGCGACTGAGCTGTCCTGCTGCTGCTGTTGGTTTTAATAGGTGTTCCAGGCCTTGGGCGGTTGTGTGCGGCATCGTGTTCGTCGCGTTGACTTGCTACGTGTCACGGCTCTGGAGATGTGGGGTGTCCTGATCAAGGGTGGTTTTTTAAAGGTCTGAAAAGAAGGTGCCCCTTGTGGTGGGGTTTTGGGGGGTGACTCCGGTTCCCATTCGGATTCTCAAGAAGGTAGTGGGCCACTCGGCGATTGCTGGGTTCGCTGCATAAAGGCCCAGCGGTGGGGGTTCCCCACCAATTCCTGTGGTACATGCATGTCTTTCAAGCCTTGAGCAAAGACCTCCCATCCTCGAGGATCCGTGTGCGATCTGCGTTTACGCATCAGGTTATTCACTAAATCCGTCATGTGGGTGCCGGGGACCACCTGATTCTGTACCAGGAGTTCGCCTTTATCATTCCAAGTCATGTCAGGATTCTGTTTCATCCGTTGTAATACCAGGCCACTCTTCAGCACTTCGTCTTCCACCCACTGTGGGGCTGTGGGTGCTACCCCTGGTAATGGCGGCTGTTGGAGCGGTACTGAGGTCGGCGGTGTGTCACGTGGTGGTGGTGGTGGTGGTGGTTGGTGGGGTAGAGAGGGTTTTGTATTGGTCCATGAACGTCATGTACCGTTGAAGCGTCTCATTGTACCGTTGTACTTTCTCACTGTCGCTTAACCCCGGTCTCTGTAAGATCTGTTGCATCTCTCCATCGAGGGTGTTTATGGTCTTCACCGTAGGTGGGACAGGGTAGGGCGATTGGAGGTTTTGAAGGAATCGTGGTTCGACGAGGACCATTTTTTTCGTGTGGTTCATTGTCGGCCGAAGAGTCCACCCAATACTGGACCCAACACGGAAGCGGCCAACGGTGCTAAGATGGCCCCGAGAAAGCCGCCTTTCTGTAACACCTTTTTCTTTTGTGTTTGAGGGACCCGCTTGTGGACTAGGGTTCGGAGACCTGTCTTATGCTTGGCCAACTTGGTCTTCTGAGCCGGAGTCAGTGGTACGTTGCCTTTAACAGGTTGTACCCGATCTCGCACAGACAGCGTACAAGGTCAGGGTCCGCACCGCGTACAATGGTTCGGACTAACTCGGGTGGGGCCGTCTTCAATACACGGAGCGTGGGAGCGTGCTTCCGTACTCGCGCAGACATCATGTACAACTAATGCCAGAACCCACAACTCTGCTCTTTTTATCCACCTCAGAGACAAACAAAGTCAACCCTGCTGTGGTATTCATTCTTTTTATTATCCCCATCATCAAACACACACACTCCAGCTGGGGGCGCCACTGTGGGTGTGTTTACATTATTTTTGCATGTACACGTGGTGGGCCTCTCCGGGAAAGATGCCGGTCCGTAGTCGAAGGTGGTCGGGGGTGGCTTGCTTGAGGTCGAAGAGCATATACCCGTGCTGAGGGGTTGTGGCATCTTTGAAGGCTTCCAACGCAAACGGTGTGCGGCCGGGATACATCTGTCTCGCCAGGTGCAGCAGTTGAGTGGTATCTCTCGGGTTTTTGAAGACCACCAGGTAGTGGGCATTTAAGCTGATGTTCCGATGTTCTTTGTTTTTACTGAACAGATTCTGCACAATGTAGATGATGCTGAGCCGTCGATGATGGCTGCCTTTGGTAAAGAGTTGGGTCACCCGCGCATCCGTCTCCGCCATGTGATCATCCAGAACCACCAAGGTGTCGGGTTCCAAATCGGTCAGGTTGGGTAGGCCTTCCACGAGCGTGATGTGGGGCATTGCTGCATACGCTTCCTGCCATTCTCCGTAACACCACACGACTCGAGCAATGGGTGGGGTGATCATGCTGTCGGCGTGTTGAAGGAGCTTCCTGACGAAGTGGGTTTTGGCGGAACCCGTCGGTCCTGCGATGACGCAAGTGAAGGGATGCTGCCACCGAGGGTCCATGGTTCGAGGTGTATCTGTTGTCGTGGTAACCCGCTCTTGTAACTTTGGTACGAGTGAACTGGAGTGGTGGGTACAACGTCGGTCGTCGTTGTCTGTTCAATGCGAGGGATAATGGGGGTGGGTACAACGTCGGTCGTCGTTGTCTGTTCACTGTGAGGGATGAAATCCAGTGGGTCTTCAGACGTACTGGGTGTACTTGGTGTAGGTGTTGACTCTATACTTGGTGTGGAGCTCGACGTGGCTTGTACACGGGGTGTGGTGGTGACTGGGCTCGATACGGGGTTGACTGGTGCTATCTGTAGACTGGTTTCACTGATGGCTGGTGTTCTCAGTTGGTTAAGTAGCGTGCTGACATAGGCTACGTCGTAAAACACACCTCCGTACAACACACTCAGCAGGGTTAGCAATATCACCACAACGCCCACTTGCGCTTTACGCGTTTTGGGAGACGCTGTGTTCAGAGACGGTTGCTGTTTGTCCATAGCACTGTGGTCGGACGTTGAATGAAGGATGACGGCAGTGGTGTCTGGCTTTATAGTCGTTTCACCTGGTTGGCAGCGACCCAGGAATTGAAGGAACTGGGCCAGCCTTGCCATTTGACGAAATGAAACAGTTTGCCACGTCGACGTTCGGTTTTCAAAATCTGCTCCACCGTGTAGTAGTCTTGCTGTGTTTTTACGACAGGCTGTAATTCCGTCTCGTAAAACGTCCCTAGTAACGGTTCCCCTTGAAGATCTTCCAGTTCATAGACTCGTTGCTGTCGGGGTAGACGCCGTTTAATCAGGAAGTGCTCTTCGCTCCAGTTGGGCAAGTAACTTTTCCCAAATTGACCTTTGACTTTACTGATCCGTACAGGGTTCCCGACCTTGTACACCGCCTTCGGCGTTCGCTGCGATGGCCTGGGGTACAAGACACGCCGGACTTGGGCTTCATTGCGTTGGGTCACGGTAATGGGGGCTCTCTCTATACTCCGATGATAGGCTCGATTGTAACCACTCACAAGTTTCGGGAGAACATCGATGTACCGCCTTGTATTCTTATAGGTGAACTATTTAAACATACGGCCTTTGAATGTCCTGTTGAACCTTTCCACCACGGCAGCCTTGGTCTCGTTGTACGTATGGAAGAAAAACACCTTCTGGGCTTTCAGAAACTGTTGGAACGGTCTGTTGAGGAATTCCGTGCCTTCGTCGGTTTGCAAATACAAAGGTTTGCGCCCGGTCTTGAAGATGTCTTTGAACGCCGCTATGAGATTCGCCCCCGTTTTCGTCCGGATGGGTACCACCCACGCATACTTCGATAGGATATCGATGCACGTCAAGATATACCGATTCCCATCGTTGTGTTTGGCAAAGGCGCTCATATCGACCAAATCCGCTTGCCACTGGGCATCTATTCCTCCCACGATGACCCGGTTCCGTAGAAAATGGCGACGGACAGATCGACGTAAGGTATAGGTGTCTTGTTTTCTTAACCAATCTCGGACTTGGGCACGTTGTATCCCCTGGGGTTTGGCCGCTCGATAGAGAGCCGACAATGCACTATAGGCCGCCGGACTGTCAGGACTGTAGTATAAGTTATCCAACACCTTCTCCCAGCGCTTCATGGTGACAAATGATGATGGACCCTGGCTCTATCGTTTATTTATAACGGGTATATCTTGGGCCGGAGTTTCTTTCTGATTTTCTTCGTTGGCTTCCACAGTGTCCATGGTAAATGACCAGTCCACTCGTCTGATGACCGCTTGATAAGCACTTGATCCACATCTACTACGGCATCTTCCAATGCAGACCATAGATCAGGGTGAAGGGTAAAATGCACTGTACCCCCATCTAGCCGAGCCAATTGAGCAAAGAAAGGGCCGCGTCGGATGTACACATCGTGACACAAGTGGATGAGATCGCCGTCCAGTTCACCAGACAACACCCGTTTGAATTTGGTCCAGCCCTCCCGGGACAGACGAATGTGAGCCGGGCACGGTTGTGTAGGGTCCGCATCACAGATGTCTCCCACCTCCTCCATGATATCGACCTCATCCGCATACACGTGCAGGAAAACCTCGGGGGTCAAGCTAAGATACGCCAGTATCATATGCTCCGTCATGGTCAGTACGTGAATGGTACCAGATTTGACTGTCTCTCGTATTTATAGGGAGAACCCGGTGAGATCAAAGGATCGGGTGGTCAAAGTCTAGTCGTATTTATAGGGAGAACTCCGTGAGATCAAAGGATCAGGTGGTCATGCCACTGGGCTGACTGAGTCTAGCCGGGTAATCAATGGCATCGTCGTCTTGTTCATGGCTAGACATTTGTTCATTGGGTTCTGCCGCTGCTTCTCTCAGGGCACGAGCCCACTCCAACTCGTCTGATGACCGCTCGTCCGGTGTAAACAGCTGGTCCACGATAAGCACCACTTTCTCGAAGGCTGTCCACAGATCGGGGTCTAGGGTGAAGCTTCGCGTAGGGTCTTGGTAGCGGGTCAGACGTGGGAAGAAGGGTCCACGGTATACGTAGATGGCATTGTCTATGTGGATGAGGTGTCCGTCGAGCTCGCCGCTCAACACCCGTTTAAATTTGGTCCAGCCGTCACGGTGTAGCGTAACCGTATTCGATACGGTCTCGGCGGGCGACCAGCAAACATCTCCACGGTCTTCCACGAGGGTGACTTTATCTTCATAGACGTGTAACCCCACCCGGGGTGTAAGGGGAAGGATGGCTCGTAGGACTGGTGACATGCTTGATCCAATGACGAACGGTGAATGACACACACTGTGTCTGACCCTCGTATTTATAGTCAGGTGCCACTGTCAATGCCACAGCGCCAGGGTCAATAGGGCACAGACTATTGTGAGGCCAACCAGCCGTCGCTGGTTCCGGCGTGAGCGCTCGTGGTCCATAGGCCGAGCATCAAGGATGGCTGTCATAGTCCAGTAGTGGTGAGTGATGGCCCACCTCTCCATCGAGTGCACTCTGTCGAGGACCGCTTCTGTGAACTCGTTCAGGATCTGGCGTCGCCCCTCGTTGTCGTCGCCGTCTGCAAACATGGACCGGACCACCGCTCGGTAACCCGTGAGTGAATTCACCACGGTGGCATGCTGTAAAATGCGAGTCGCATAGGGCTGGATCTCCGTCATGGCTCTGCAACCGTAGAAATGAAGGTGTGGGATCCAGAGGGACGTGTTTTATAGACCATGTTACACATGCGCGCCTAGATGTAGCTCTACGGGTGTAGTGCGTGAGACGTACTATTCTGATGGGTTAGTCCAAAAAAGAGAGCAACAACAACACAGATTACAGGTCAATCCTTTTATTATGCGTGATTAACCTGTGAACATCATAGGAATGCATGTACTAACCTGTCTGTGGGGACTCAATGTCGTTCACCTTCGTGTCTTTTCGGTAAAGTCCGTGTCTTTTCGGATCGGTGACGTCCGTGTCTATCATCCGGGCACTTCGCGTCTGCGCCTGCATTGAGGTATGTATGAGGGTCTTCATGCGCGCGCGCAATGCGGCTCAGTCGTACACCAGTCTCGATCCTCGACTTGGGGTAGAGTGTGCTAAAAATAGATCACCAGCTAGCGTGCTATAAAAGGGGAGCGGCCTTGCCGTTTCATCAGACTCTCTGTCAACCACCAAGATGTTCACTTGCACAACTTGCCAGAAGCAGTTTACTCGCCCAGAAGATTTGCGACGCCACGAGGCCTCCATCCACAACGGTACACTATATACTTGTATAACCTGCGCACGGTCATTTAATCGGGAGGATCATTTACTGCGCCACGAACGTTCATTCCACGAGGGCGCGACGGAACAATGTAAGGATTGTGGTCAACTCTTCAAACGACGCAGTCAGTTAAAACGGCATGAGCGTTTGATTCATGGTCCGTCACCACGGTTTTGACGACAACTTCCTACTGAAGAGGAGCCGCGGAAGGTCAGACCCACTGAAGATAAGCCCGGGAAGACGAACGCCACTGGTGATGCGATGACGGAGAGCCCGCCTATACCCACAGTTGGGAAGAGCCTGGATTTCCGGCCGGACCCCACCGTTACGGTTTCGAGTCATACGTCATACATCGAACATTTTCTGGACGAGCCCATAAATGTTCCTAGCGATCTCTTACCCGAAGATCATCCAGAGAGTGACATCTCTCGGCGCCATTGGTCCATGACACGGCACTGTTTCCACCGTCATCGCCCTATTCAAGATATCTACAATTTCCCACTGACCAACCTCACCCGTCTACGCAGCTACGTGGAAACCATCTCCAATGACCAACCTACGGCCTTCACATTAAATGTAGCATTTGGGTACATCTTATGCCATAAGATGACGGGTGAATTGCGCTATTTCTATTCCAGTGCCATGAACCCAGTGTACGACCAACCGTTTACCATCATTAACCGGAGGTCACTAGAGATGATGCTGGACCAAGTGGAACAATTGGATGTCTTGGGATGGGCCCAGCAACAACGACCCAACACCAAGTGGACAGTGAAGAGGGTGACCAATGTTACGTTTTTCCTTACCAAGCTGATCCACCACTGCCATCGGTTGAATGCGTCACTCGTGCACTGATGAATACCATAACATGCCGTACATACTCTCTATGTCTACATGCTGATCATTGACTTGAGCTCAGTAAACACTTGTACCTAATGTGACGGTGCGTTAAATAATAAAACATGGCGTTTGATATTTCAATTTGTTTTGCTGTGAACATACTAAACATACCCAGGGCGGCTCCCCCAGCCTGGGTATGATGTAACATTGGGGATAATAAACTGTATGAACATTGCTGAACTTGTTGTTATTCACATCACCCCATTGACTCGATAGGCAGGTCCCAATAAGCCCGGGGACCGATATTAGCCCTTTTGGCTAGAGGTGATAGGGGGTTTGCCCTAGTTTAGGGGTAAAGTCCGTATGCCCCTTCACATAGGCTTCACATGGATACCTCACTCGATCCAATCGGCCCACTCGTGGCTCCCCTAGCTCCTAAAACGTCTATTTCCATACCCTTGGGCCACCGCGCATGCGCAGAATGCCGATATTTCAACCCCACACCCAGCCCATCAGATGCCCCTTCATGAATGCTTCACATGGATACCTCATCTGACTCCATTGGACCATTAGGGGCTCCCCTAGCTCCAAAACGGCTATTTTCATACCCTTTGGCCACCGCGCATGCGCAGAATGCCGATATTTCAACCCCACACCCAGCCCATCAGATGCCCCTTCACGAATGCTTCACTTTGATACCTCACTCGACCCAATCGGACCATTTTATCTAGGGACTACTTTTTCTCCGCGGAAGCTTTTTCCCGAGACCGCATCACCGCCAGACCGCACGCCAGACCGCATCACCGCGGATGAATACATTCCCTGCAACAATTGGAACTCTCCTGTGTTGGAGGTAGCTTTTTGGTCATTCTGCCGGAACTATAGTGCACTTGACCTCTCCGCCTCGTTTCCGCCCCCAATATGCAAATTTCTGAGGTCAAGTTGAGGGCTCCGGGGTTTACACTACTACTAGCCGTCCTCGATGTTCATCCATTAAACGAGTTATTTGTTTGAGCTGATCTGTCATCACAGCGCCCGAGCTAGTGTACCTAAATCCGCTTAAGTCGGTGCTAGGGGCCGTGTGGATACTCCATATTCTTTACATGAACAGCTGCAATAACAGCGCGGCTGAGATACTAAGGCTAAGTCCACCGTATTCTCGGGTCTGAGGTCTGAATGTGAGGTGTCGAGAAAAGCTTGTGGTTGAGTCATATGGTTGCTTTTTAGCCGCCAGACGTCAGTTTGTGCCACCTCTTGTATACCGCTCCAATTAATCACATATATACATCTCATTTTGCCGAGACTGGCCTGATATTTGCAAAAATGGACAGAAGAGGGATCCGCAAATACCTGACGGCAAGATAACACAGCCTTACAATGCAACTGAATTTTAGCTAATTTTTGTTTTTGGCTATAACGTCTGAGGCAGTTCAATCTGATTAAAATTAAATCCTGTCTGCTCCCCCATTTGGATATGTCGCTTGAAGGATCTAACAGGCTTGCAGTAACTCGAGTGACAACCAATCCTGAGAACACTTCATAGTGTTTTGAAGGGAACATTAATGACAAAGAAATTTTGGTTGGCTCAGTCGATTTAGAGGCCGCGCTGGCGGGATGTCTTTTCATGTTTTCGCGGTCGCGACGTTGTGGCACCATAATACGTGGTAGATATATAGACTGGTCTTTGGTGTAAACGTTATGGTAAACGGACACTGTAACCCTATCTCCCCTCTCCGACTGCAAGAGGACTAGTCCAGATGCGACCATGATGTCATAATGCTATTAAATATTCATGGCAAGGGCGCTCAGAACACCAAATTCAATTGTAATACTTAATATTCTATATAGCGACATGTACGATTGTAGATAATTGATAGGATATTAATTTATTAAGATTGGGGGTTGTTTGGATATCATGTGTTTTCACATAGTGTTCAAATGAACAACGCATTCAGAGCGTGACTGATACTCCGGACACGACTTGGAATTCATTTGGATAAAGAATAATGATCAGTGATTTCGGAGTTTATGTATAGAACATCATTATGTCTTGCTGACATCATCGAAAACTGTTTTCTTGTATTTATTGTATACACATTGGAATTGAGTCTAACTGTCATACGAAATAGATCTTGCGATTATTGAAGCGGAGTTTCGTTTTGGACTGCGGCTGATTATTGATTCTTGATATCGGATCTGACACTTGCTGTTGATATAACTATTGTATTGACAAATTCATATATATTGGATCTTTTCGTATTTTTTTCAATTACCTTTTTTATACAAAGGAAGGCATTGGAATGTTTGTTTTTGTTTGTCAATATCAATTAAGCATCACAGTGTAACAGAACGTTCCCATAATGTATATCTAGCTTCAAGAATGAAACCAAAGAAGCTGACAAGTATCCATTTTCGAATGAGATATATTTATCGAATTAATTTATATGAACTGAGGTACACATTTTCAATTTCGACCATCCACATTTTTCTTTGATGTGGATGTTATACGAATTAGGTCTTTGGATTATACACGTTGGGTGGGCACGGGTTTCTGTTGCTTCAATGCATTTTGTCTCATTTCATGCATCATATTTGAAAATAGTGTGATGGGATCTGCCTTTCGTCTTCTTTCAATACTTTCTGGCCTGAATCCATTCCTTTCATTTCATGTAACATTCATTCATTTCATCTAGCAAGTTAACTGGTTTTCTCTAATTAGATATCGAAACATTGGTGAGATTGGAAAAGTTGAATCCATCTTCTTTCTCTATGTCCATAATTTCGACATGGAACTGATGGAGTTAACAAATGCAAGCGGCAACTTTATATAGACCTATTCTTGGTTAATAATTGACCACAAGCTAGATTAAGACATGCAAGCGGCAACTTCATGTAAAGTCGTTCTTGGATAAGAGTTGACCACTAGCAGCTAGTTGATAACCCTTAACCTACATGTTGTAAGTCGAGCAGAGTTTAACATATGTGAAACATATTAAACACATACCATAATTAAACGTAACATTAAACGAGCGGTGAAAAACGAAGCCGGCGTACTGACAAGAAGTCATATTACCCCACCGACAAATATACTGACTGCATATTTCAAAAAAACGTCACAAGAACCAAAAGTGACCCCTGTGATGATTTTTATCTCAACCCCGCTTTTATTGTGCCTGTTCATGTGGATATATTGAATGACATGACCACGCGGCCCCTAACACTGACTTGGGCGGTATTAGATACAAATATTTCAGAGCGACGATATATAGCTCTGTAACACTGATTATGCTATAAAGAATATACACGAGAGTTGAAAACAGACATTCCAGAGTTCATTCCAGAGTATTGGAAGTTTGATTTCTCGTTTCGCTCAGCTAGTATCCAACCACAAAGTGTTAAAAGCTTGAGCTCTCTGGACCCAAGTGTGAAGAAGATATCGAAGCGTAATCACCCCTACCCCCATTCCTTGTTTGTTTTTCTGTTACTTCGAGAGCATTGGGAGAAGGCATCATGCGACCTTACTCATTAATGTAGACGTCAACATCCCGTTCCAAGTAAGTCATGCATTCGTGGTATTGAATGCACACATCACGCAAAAGCTAACAGGGTAACAATACATCGTTGGAAAATTACAACAAAATGTCCAGAATAAAATACTTCCATGGTGATAATAACGACATAGTGACACCAACATTGAAGATAATCGGAATCGGATTGCTTTATTTGAATGATCCGTACACAGACTAAATATGTGTTAAATTTCATTGCGTTAGGATCGGAGAGAAAAAAAATATTAGAACGTAATCACCCCTACCCCTATTTCGGCTTCATATTTCTCATGCTCTGGTGCCGTTAAACATGGTTATGTTACATCCATGAAGTGCATATTAGATGGTTACACCAGGTCTAGAATTAACGAAGAGAGGATTATCTTTCACAAATACAAATCAGCCAGAATGCAAAAGAGTTTCTGCAACTGCAAAACAAAAATTTAGTCTCATTTCTATAAAAAATCGAGGAAAAATTTACCCTCCAAGTTATGACGTCATCATGACGTAAAAAACGTAAAAGGCGTAACTTGGATTACGTTATCTAATAGAACATTATTCAGAGGTCAGGTATGGGAAGTTACAGAAAGTTTAATGCAAGAATAAAAAAGATATACGTTCATAAATACCCCTACCCCCATCTTAGAGTTAATTTTGTCTTGTTCAAACAGCGATGAAGAAATGCATGCTGTGACCTTAGACACCACCGTAGATGTCTACATCAGGTCTAGAACTGACCAGCAGATGATACTCGTTCATAAACAGTGGTCAAACTAAATATACGTGGGGGGTGCTACGAAAACTTTATTTAGACCCCTTTTTTCGATTTGGCTACCGGACTATTTAGAGCATGGAAAAACCCTGGAAAACTGTCCGAATACTCCAGGGTGTTTATAGGGTCATTTTTTTCCATGGAAACCCTGGAATTTCTATAGCCGGGTACCCGTGTCTCTCTCCCACAATGGTGTCCCATCTTACAAGCATAAGATAACAAACAACATTGTGGGAACATAGCACCATGTGATTTTATCTTGTAGCAGCAGTAAAAATATACTCATCGAGTTAAGGAGTGAATTAACAGATAAACGATAACAACAACAAAAGTTATAGGAGTCCATTATGGGTATAGTTGCACATATCCTGCGCTCACTTTTAGGCTTTGCCTACTACATATTAATCCTTGTTATACATGTTGATTTTAAACAACCAACCAAGGGACACTATACTACTCATATGAGAAAGATTCAATGAGCAGTGGTCTACCCTTGAATTTGCTCTTTGGTGTTTCTGTTTGGTGCTGCGCATGCGGATTCGACGCGAAGCCACGCTTTCCGGTTTCATCAACGTCTTCACCCGTGGGGGAAAAAAAGACAATTTCATGCAGAAATGGCTTGTTCTTATGCAAGATCTCTGTTAACTTCTGCTTCTAGACTGTTAAAATTATCAGCTAGGACACTGCCAGCGAGCAGAAGTTGTTTGTCAGAGGGCGTCACGCAGTCGAAGTCCTGGCTTCAGAGAGGGTTCACACGAAGTCACTGGATGTTGTGTGGGGAGAACCAAGTAAATCTGCCGGGAGGTGTCCGCATGGTTCCCAACACGACTTCCTGTTGCAGTCGGTTACACACCGAAGGTAGCAAGCACATGGGGTGTAAACATTGACTAAAAATCCAACCTCCTCCCCCCACCGTCTGCCTTCTTGAGCAAACGGCCAAAAATAGTGCTGTACCGTACGGTCTCTGGATCAGTTCTCGTACACCTCGCACGTGCGCGCGTTGAAAGCACGTGGTGACTATGTGGATTGCGTATGTGTGGGGTGGGGGAGGGGGGTGGAGAGGTTTGATTTGTCGGTGAGAATTTCTACTGCTTGGTTTGATTGAACAGGTCATGGATAATATCCCAAATGGGATATAATATCCCAATTGAGATATTCCCCCATATCCCAAATGGGATATCTGATGAAAGTAATGTCCACAATTGGCAAACCCAGACATCCTCGGACAGGGTTTGGAAATGGACATGTTCATCATGAAATAAACTAAGCAACATGCCTCGTGTCGTACCCAAAAACTCACTCAATTTTGTTGACATGCAATTTTATCTTCTCGACAAAATTATCAGAAAAAGTACCTTTATCAAGGTATCCAGTAGTGATTGTTAATATATATTGATTATGATTTAGAATGAATCAATTCATAGCCACCTTTCTCTAAAAATATCATAATGGTCAACAACAACAACACCGCATACTATAACTTTAATTTAACCTGGACATAAGCTGAAAGTGCTCAGGAGACAAATATGGGACAATTGTAGAGTTAATGATTTGGATCTTTTAGAA
The DNA here is from genome assembly GCA_036873755.1 of Hanleya hanleyi. Taxonomy (NCBI): domain Eukaryota; kingdom Metazoa; phylum Mollusca; class Polyplacophora; order Lepidopleurida; family Hanleyidae; genus Hanleya; species Hanleya hanleyi. Next base: position 156,161 of record JAVTVY010040774.1, on the reverse strand, counting down.
GCTCATTTCACTTCGTGTAAATGCATATATACTACTTGGTGTTCATACTCCATGTACCTGGTAAATGCAGATACATTTATTGTCATATATCCCATTTGGGATATCAAAAAATATCCCATTTGGGATATCATATCCCCTTTGAGATATATATCCCTTTTGGGATATTATCCATGACCTGTTGAAAGTATGATTTTTTTAAAAAGTTTTTTATCTGAGGCATACTTTCAGACCTATCAACCCTCACCCATTCGGGCGGCGTGAGACTCCTGCATTCGGTAGGCCCCTATCTGTCTCACTCAGCTATATCAAAATCTCACTCATCTTGGCATTTTCATAGATTGTCATCTTAGTCTTCGGCATTGCTACTTTATTTTTCGATGATCTGAAATTTGAATATGCACGAGTCAAACGAAGTCACCCCCCTCGGCCATCTCGGGCAAGGGTCGAGCTTGGTGGGGGATCACCTGGGGATTCACAACATGTTTACGCCCCAAGGAGTGAGGCTTCCACACTTTTTCAGTCCCGTTTATGTTGGGATTCAGTTAATATTTCTTTTACCTAGGGATGGGACGTAATTGTATTTGGTTGAGGTGGGGATTCACTTCAATGTTTTGCCCCAGTGGATGGGGCATTGAAGCATTTTAACAACTCTCATTTGCTAAGTCCCCGAGGTTCAGTTTGGGGGGGGGGGGGGTTTAGCTTGTCTCATGCATTATGCCAATGACGTGCTCCAATATATATAAGTGCAGGCATTAGAAGGAAAGTTACCAGAACCTCAGTGCCAAATATTCCCATCAATTAAGGCCTTGGCCAAAGCTGCCCTTGCCCAACTACCTGTGTATTTCTTACATGAGAGAACTACAGTCAACCGTACTAGATAACATTATGGTTAATCTAGTTCTAAAAATAACTGATGATATACAATGCATGCTTGCTGGGTGTAAGCAGTAGAAATAGTTTAAATATTAAATGTATATCCACTCAATCGAAAGGTTCATTAAGCTTTGATCATGTCACCAACACGGACGTTTTCTACTTATTTGGGGAGCCAAACACAGGTCCAGTGAGTGCTGGGGTTTAGCCAGAATCAGGAAACCGGGCGTCTCACCCAGCTACTATCACAGAACAAATAGGCCGGAGTCCAGGGGCCGCCAGCCCCTGTAAGCCCCAGGGGTCTAGATGCTCCGAGATGCATTCTAGGGCAATTCTGGCCATGTACATGTAGCACATCTCTGAGCCTCTTGCTACATACTTTCAGGTCATTTTATGCAGTATAAAAATGGAACAAAATCTAAATTTTCAAGGAGAGCTTTTGGTCACTCTTCTCAAAATTGCCAATGGAATGAAGAATAATATTGGAGAGAGTGATCACTGTTGTATCACTCACGCAAACCTAGAATCAAGTGATCATCTTTTCACGGGGCGATGTAGGCCCGTAGGGACTAATGGTCCTGTTCTGTAGTCAGAAAAAATTGAGCTGCAGCTCTGTGTCTTGCTAACACAGCAAACGATAGAGTTCTTACACGACAAGAAAGAGGTCTGAAACTTCCTTCTTTAGAATGTCCAGGTTTCTGTGTTTTTAATGTTCGCGTATAGTTGCAGGTCTGATATGTTTAAGTTACATTTCCATTTATCTAATTTTATGCGTGTTTTAGTTCATTTTCCAGTGGCACTACTTTCGTGCTCAAAATATGTCGTCTGCTAAACCACAGATTTTGAGAGGCGCATGTTGAGTGATTTTGTGGGACTAACTCATTCTCATTAGAAAGCGTGTTTGGGCAGTAATTTAGTATTAAATAATACCAGTATAAGTGTAATTCATTGTAGAAAACAATGGGATATTTCACTTTGCCTGTATTCATTTACATTTTCATGAAATATGTGTGTTGAGTTACAGTTTGGAATTTTCGCCATTTAAGCTCGCCCCTCAAGATCCTCTCCATTATCTTTTTATAGTAAGTTTCTAAAATCCAGTGATGGTCAAATCATTTACGTAATAATTTCTCTGTATTCAGAAATGTTTTCTTTTCATTCTACTTCTGAAATATTCATGAAATGTTGCAAGCATTTCCCCCTGATCTACAGAAAGAGCTCTGCATATCACAGTTTTGAAGCTGTAAGGTGACAGGGGAGATAACCAAATAGAACTGTAATATACTAGGGAGGAGGTAGGCCTACATGAAACAATATGATGCCATGAGAGGATGCATCCCAGCATAGCTTCAGTCCATCTAACCATGAGGATTTTACATTGTATCTCAATACTCATTTTTACCTCTCGGCCAATTTTGGCCATGGGGTATTGTCATCTTGAACGTCCGTCTGTTCGTACGTCAGTACATGAGCGAGATAGACGGAAAACGGTTCCACTGAAGAATTCCAAATTTGGTATGCTTATTTACCTAGTCAAGGACCAGAAGCCTATTGAATTGGGACCTGATTGGGTGGAAATCTTGGCGGCCATCTTTAATTTTATGCAAAATGGATAATGATCCATATCTCGGAAACCATTTAACTGTTCAATACGAAAGTTAGTATACATCATCGATACATTAAGCAACTTTCAATGAATTACCAAACCGGCTTTTCTGATTAGCTGGAAATCCTGGAGGCCATCTTTAATTTATGCAAAATCGATAATGATACGTATCTCTGTTACCATTCAATTGTTTTATATGACAGTTGGTATTCAATCTCGATGCATACAGATACTTTAAATCGGGACCTGATTGACTGAAAACGTTGGTGGCCATCTTTAATTTATGCAAAAACTTTAATGATATATATCTCTATCATTTAAGTGTTCTATACCAAACTTGGTATACAGCATCGATGTATCGATTCGATTCGATTTATTTCTATACATGGAACATACAGAAATATTAAAAGGTTCATATTAAAAACTACAGGACAAGACAAATGCATATACATACACATACATATAGATACATACATGTGCACACAGATAGAACATGGTACCTTAACAAGGCTATTTGGTCAAACCCAGTGTGAGTAAATACAATTTATCAAGAGACTTGCAATGAATAACCACATCAGTTCCTCTGAGTGGAGAGAAGGATGGGCGGCCATCTTTAATTTATGCAAAATCATTAATGATCTCGTTCTCTGATACCGTTCAAGTGCTCGAAGTAAAATTTGGTATACATCATCGATGCATACTTACGACAAACGACAGTTCTGGTTTCTCTGATTGGGCGGAAACCTTGGTGGCCATCTTTAATTTATGCAAAATTTTTAAGGATGTATATCTCTGATACCATTTCAGTGTTCTATAAAAAACTTGGTATACAGCATCAATGTATCAAGAGACTTTCAATTAATAACCACATCAGTTCCTCTGAGTGGCGGGAAGGATGAGCGGCCATCTTTAATTTATGCTAAATCATTAATGATCTCTATCTCTGATACGGTTTAAATGCTCGATGTAAAATTTGGTATACATCATTGATGCATCAAGAAACTTATGTAATGAAAACCGGTTTCTCTGATTGGACGGAAACCTTGGGGGTCATTCTTAATTGCAAAATTTTTGATAATCTGTATATTTGTGACTTGACTGCTTGGTGTTCCTGACATCTTGGTTCAAATTGAATACATTATGAATGTACCCAGAGACGAGGGATTTTCAGATGCACAGCTTCGTATTGTTATTTACTGCTGAAGGATATGCTTTCGATTATCTGAAAAAAGTGAAATTTTTACAAATATTGGTAACATGCAGTGAAGACATTATTTTATCATTTCATCAGGTTGGTTTCATAATTAATGTCTGTCCCAGCAGTTTTGTTTTTAAATATATATATGTGTACAATTACCGTGATGCACTAGAGATCCTTGTTGAGAGGAATGTGTGGGAGTACAAGTATGGCTCTTCGCCATGAGATGGAACATCAAAGAGTTAGTGGAATTATTCCAACAGTCTATTTTACATTTAAATAGCCCCGTTTCAGTGCCTAAGGCTCTAGTTTTTATTTTAAATTATATTTGACTTTAGGGTTAATAACTTTATTTGTTCAGTTTTCATTATTTTTTAGTTTTGTCTGTTAATTTGTTTTCAAACATGTACATACTATATCAATGTTTTTTCTTCATTTTATTTTATTCAATATAGCCGCTAATGAAGTTATGTAAGAACTAGAATGAAATAGGCCCTTGAAAAAGAAACGTCGTCGTTGTTGCAAAACAATAATCTGAAATTTCTTGTCTCGTCACTCCGAGCCGTGCTAGCCGACCTACTTGATGATACATTGTGCATTTGCATTGTATTTATCGGCATCATTGAAAGCTAGGAAAAGTGTTGGTCCATGCGTGCGATAACTTTCTCAGCTATATTATTTTGTGTTTTTTGCAACAGTTTCTCTTTCATACCTATTCTTTTTATTCTATATATAGGGTAGGCTATTTACCGGTACGGTTTATCCTGACGTTCTTTATCGTCACTCTGCGAGCGCCTTAGGCTAAGTGCTATATGACAGTCATGGGCCACCAGTCCAACAAACTTACAGTGAACTGTCAGGTGTCAGATTCATTCATTGTTAACGTCTCACCTGCTCTCATGTAGGCTTTCCCATGCCAATTTCATCAATTAGCTTAACACAAACAAAATTCGCAGGAAGATACACTGAAAAGTTATCTCTACAACAACAATCACCATTTCATAATGGTAATGTTACTAATTTGATAATATATCATTTTATAACAAAGAACATATAATTTATAGCAAGAAAGTTAATAAATTGCAATGCAAGGCTATTCTATGGATAACAACTTCTTCAGTTATTATCCTGAATCTTCCTGAAGAAAGTTGTAGACTGGTGGGCTGATACTAGGTAAGTTTAATATGATCATTAAGAGTGAATAGGACCAGCAGGGCTGACTAACGGGATTTCCGCATCCCTTTTCAGTTTTTTGACGATTTCTTCTCACTGGCTTGGAGTATGGTCCTTAAAATTCACCCACTTGTCAATCTAGACATGAAGGCGGCTTAGGAAGAAGAAATATTTATTTCATTTTCACATTTATTCCGTACATCCATTTCAGTCAATTGGGCTAAACCCAGTTTAGTATAAGAATGCTGCGTGAAATTGATCTACAACAAGTGTCTAACAATATTACTGGACCATAAATGTGTCTGATGTTGTACATACAAGCCAAGATATTAATCAAAATTTTCACTTGTGGGACACATCTATTAACCCTGGAGGGTAGTCATCATGTTAGTCCCCATCCCCCCGGCCCCATGGAACTGAGCCCCACTATCTATCTAATCTCCCAAACTATACCTCACCAAACCTATATCCTTGTATACTCTGAAATCTTCCATCAATAAAACCTGTCGTCATGGTGATGAGTGTATGTCATCCTCCTTTACACCTTTGAAATCCATGAATCATTAATAATTGTTCAAATTGTTTCTTATTTTTTAGTGGACAAAGATTTGGCTGAATTTCTTGATAAGGAAATAAACCTTGAGAAAGAGACGGCTAAAAACAAAGGCGGTCTACCCAAACTTGCAGGTTTTGATGTGAACACAGATGGAGCAAGTGTAACACTGACAAGAAAAACAGCCGATGAAACGTAAGATTGAAGGAAATATTTCGATATTTTCGAAGATAAATATGGGTGTAGTACTTAGTGAGAGGCATGAACAAAATCTAACAAATACAGAAACTACATATTATTCCTTCAACTGAGATGTATTGGTTGATCGTGTTGGTACGCAATCTTGGCCAAGGCATATACTTTGGTAAAGAATAGTACATATAATTAGTAGTGAAATATACGTTGTGTTAAAAAGATAAGTAACAGTGTCATCCCAATAAGCGGTCTGTGGACTAATTTACAAATGTTTTAAAATTATAACTTCTCATGGTGGAATATCCCAGGATGATTCTGGTATTGAAGGGAAATTTAGAAAGTAACGGTTGTTGTAATATACTGTAATGCCGTTTTCATTTGCTGTTTTGCTCCTTGCTTTCAGAATAACAATAAAGTTCAATGTGAACAATTCTGTAGATGCGGATGCTCCTCCAGAAGTTAATGAGTCTGAGAAAGATGGAGACATGGCAAATGTGAGTAACAGGAGGGATGTCAAGTGAAGCTTCTGTCTGATAGTTTGGAGCAGCAATTATTTGTGGTGATTTTCAGAGCCTTTTCAGAACTGATGTTCACAAACATGCTATTGCTGAATTTTTCATGGGTTACATTTTTATATTGTCTTGAAGGGAACTGTGTTTTCATACTTCAGAGACTGCATATTGATCAAGCTATCTGTCCCATGTACGAAAACACTGGACAAATCAAACCTCTCCGAGACAGTCAAGTCTAGAGGCATTTCTACACACATCGATTTTCAAAATGAGGTCCATGCTACATGGGCATTCATAGAAATTGACATCTGTCAGGAATGTCACGAGGAAATTTCCAATGTGAGGGTTCTATGTAACAATGTGAAGTCCTGTATTATGATGCTGAAACACGTCGTTTTGGAACATCCACTACATTTTCAAGCTCCTGTGTGCAAGGAACTGGTATATAGGAAAAGCATGTGGGATTGACCAGTCTGTTTTCCCGGACTGCAAATAAACTGATGGTAGTGTTCATTAAATAAATGAATCTAGATCATGTCTGATCCACCATGTAATACTAATCAAGTTCTTCCTATTTCACAGATGGTGTCAAAGCCTCCATTTGTTGTGGAAGTAAACAAGGGAGGTAACCGTACATTGGCTATGCAGTGTTCATTTGCTCCCCCAGAGGACTTTGATCGTGAGGAGTCCCGAGGGCAGGAAGAACCTGAAGAACATTATGGTCAGTAATATACTGAATCAGACTCTTATGTTGGTTGATTGATTATAAAAACACACCACCTTATACTAAAGTGCTAATGCAGCGAAATTTTTATTAAATAATTTGATTCTCTATTCTTTCGTGATTAATTTGCTAAATCCATGAGGAAAATCGGACAAGGAGAAGTTCTTATTTCAAAAGGAAAAGGGCGTGCAATTGTGCTCTTAAAAGTGCGACCGTTTTCATTGGCTTTGTTTACAAATATGATGACGTCATAAGTATGACAGATGGTCAGCTTGAGTCTGGGCTCTGCATGGTGGACAGTGTTTGGAGGGAGGCAAGCCCGTCCTCGAGGCCAATATACTGGTTTGTTTAATAAAATTTTTGAATTTAATGTTCATCAGGAAATTAAGTATGACAAGGGTTTATTATAAGACATACCTGTGAATGAATACAGACAATTTGTATGGACCTAATGAAGATACAAAAAGCCCCGCATCCGCGACCGAGCAAAGCCTACCGTGTGCAACCAGGCTAAATTTAATTCATTGCCATAGAAATGACTTCAAATTCCACTGAGCAGTTCCATTATAATTTTTATCTGGTCAAATTAATTACCAAGAATCTGTAGTCTATATAAATTTGTTTTGTACGATATTTATAAAATTTATCTGCTAGTGTTCGCATTTTATTTGCCTGCATGAATGCATAAATGGCTGTACGTGCATCACTTATCATTACACGGAAGGATTCCCAACTTCAAGAAAATAACGAAGATCGATCTTCATTATCCCCAGATTCTCAGAGAGATATGTTTTCTTCTTCCCATTACAATCAACTTTAAATTAGATCTAAAAACATAATATTATATGCTCTAAATTGGAATGCCCAAATCTATCACGACGTCTGAAGCGGCCCGTCTGAAGTGCTCCCGCCGAGGTCCGCGTGCAAAAACAACAGTCTTCGGTCTTCAATTTCACATTCCGGTTTTCTTGTGCAAAAAGTGAAGGCTTTATTAAGAATTTCTTCCATTCACTCGAGATCTATATTCTATTTGAATTCCACAATATGATCGGTTATGAAAGCAAATGTAAACTGTTCATAAGTTTGTGCGGTATGAGAAAAGAAAAAGCCATTCAAAATTGTTGAATAATATTTTTTTATCAGAATTTATATTTGTCTTGTATATTTTTCTGTGCTATCGGTAAAATTATCTTGCACCCTTCTCGTTTATTATCACATTAGACAATTTTTTAGCATTATGTAATTTTTTCGGAATAATGTTGAACTAATTTCAGGTTTATTTTTTATTTCAGATACTCCAGAGAGACTCGTTTTTATACGCCCGCCAAAAGGCGGACGTATTATGTGATGGCGGTTTCCGTCCGTCTGTCCGTCCATCCGTCTGTCCGTCCGTATGTCCGTCCCCCGTGTCCGGTCTATATCTGGAACAGTTTTCTATTTACAGTTCCAATTTTTGGTGAGTGGATACCCTACAGGGAGACGATGTGTCGCGTACAAAAATGAAGGTCGCGGTCAGAGGTCAAAGGTCACTGGCCTGAAAAACAGCAAATCAGTGAAGTGTTCGTGTCCGGTCTATATCTCTGGATGTTTTCTATCCACAGTTGCAATTTTTTGTGAGTGGATACATCAGGTGGAGACGATGTGTCGCGACCAAAATTCAGGTCGAGGTCAGAGGTCAAAGGTCACTGTTGCCTAAAAATCAGGAAATCATTGATCATTGATAGTTTTCTATCTACAGTTCTAATTTTTGGCGAGTGGATGCCCTAGCGGGAAACAATGTCTTGCATGCCAAATGTAGGTTGAGGTCAGAGGTCAAAGGTCAGTGTGAATGAAAAATCAGGAAATCATTATAAATTTCTAATTTTCGGTGAGTGGATTCAATAGGGGGAAATAAAGTGTTGCATATCAAAATATAGGTCAAGGACGAAGGTCAAAGGTCATTGTGACCCAAAAATCAGGAAATTATTAAAAATAACATTTTTTTGTGTCGGTAGATACATTAGGGGGACTCAATGTGTCACATATTAAAATGTAGGTCAAGGTCAAATGTCAAGGTCACTGTAACCCCAAAATCATGAAATTGTTAAAAATCATGATTTTTTTAGTCCACTGAGAAATTACGGGTAGCCGTTTTGTCATGTATCAAAATTAAGATCCAGGTCAATAGTCAAGATCACTGTGACACCAGAATCAAGGTCAAAGGTTATTGTGACCTAAAAATCAGGAATTCATAAATAATTACTAATTTTTGGTGAGTGGATTCAATAAGGGCAAATGAAGTGTCGCATACCAAAAATTAGGTCAAGATCAAAGGTCACAGTGAACTTAAAATCAGTAAATTATTAAAAATAACATCTTTTTTTGTATCAGTAGATACATTATAACATCTTTTTTTGTATCAGTAGGGGGATACGAAGTTTCACATACCAAAATGTAGGTCAAGGTCACTGTGACCCCAAAATCGTGAAATTGTTAAAAATCTTGATTTTTTGTGTCCATTGAGAAATTATACCAAAATTTAGGTCAAGGTCAATAGTCAAGGTCACTGTGACTCCAGAATCAAGAAATCTTTGAAAAGTACTTTTTTTTGTGTCGGTAGATACATTACGGGGACATGATGTGTCACGTACCAAAATGTAGGTCAAGGCCGAACATCATGGCCATGGTGACCCTCAAAATCATGAAATTCATATAAATCATGATTTTTTTTGTCCATTGATACATTGACAGAAGACGATGTGTCGTGCACCAAAGTTTATCTCAAGGTCAAAGGTCAGGGTCACTGTGACCCCAAAATCAGGAAATCATTGTCACATTTTCATTTGCCTGTCGAAGACGAGGTCATGTAATGCGATGTTGCGTTCTGTCCATTCATCCATTAACATTTATTGTCCATGCGATATCTCTAGTTTCAAGGTATGGAATGGTATCAAATACCTTACTCGCATGGCGAAGATGAGCCATACATCAATTTGTCAAATGTCAAGGTCACAGTCCCCCAGAACTGAATCAAGTTTAGCTGACTATATGTGTTAGGTTGGAATATTCAGAGTTCTCTCCCCTACATGTATATGGCATTTGTCCTGTGGAGTTGTCTCCCGTGTTTGAAACATCTACATTTAGTTAAACTGTTGTGAAATAAAAACCATAAATTTACTAATTTAACGTGGAGAGGGGTCCTTTATGAACTTCATACCTGTTTATCAACTCAAGAACAAAGGTTTACTTCATCACTTCTTCCTTCATGAAAAATTCTCTCGTCTGAAAGAAATCCATTTGCAAGAAAAGTACTATTTTCTTGTGTTTGACTATTGTCGATTTCATTGTGGGATATGTGAGCTCTCGGTTCTTGCTCCAAGGTCACCTAGTTTCCAAGAGTTAAGCTCATTTTAGTTTATCATTCAATTTTAGATGTGATATGTTACATTCTCAGAAGCACAAAATTGTAGACCTTTTTCTGGATTGCTAGCTACCAATTGGAATCAAGGCGATTAAACAACCTTGAAATTTGGACCAATGTAATTCCAGATATACGGGCGTATATTGAAGCCCTTTGGGCTCTTGTTCAATGTTGTCTTTGTCCTGTTTGTTGTTTTGTTGTTGTTTGAATCTTCTTTAGAAATGTTTGAAATGTTAGTTTTCTCGGTATGTAAACTTCAATTTAATATTTTACGTAGTATTCTGAAATTCTGTTGGTGCATGGCCTAGAGAAAGCTGAGCTCACTAATCTTTTCACTTACCCGGTTGCTGGCATGACCGTGTACTCAGACGATACAAACTTTGGAGATTTTAAAAATAATTTCTAATGCCAGGGGAATATTTTTGATGACAAATAATTGCATAGACAGAGTTTGGAATATATTGTGAGTTTCGACAGCTGATGTGATTTATTAACTGATAAATCCACGAAAACCCCGTTCCCTCCTATGTGAATCAGATAGTAACTGCATGCATTCGTCCAACTACGGTACTGCCCACGAATTCAGGTAAATAAATCATTTTAACTGATCATGCACGGATACGTGGCCGACTAGATTCTTTCTTTCATTCCTGGCACGTTACCATACGAAGACAGTGATGGATATCAACAGTATTAACTCAACATTAAGTATTAACTTCGCCTTATGCTACGCATATCGCTGGCTTGCTCGTCGACCGGCATGTCATACTTATGACGTCACATATACGAAAACATGGCGACCGTAAATGTCGCACTTTATCTGCTAACCCCCTTGCGTTTCGTAGCAAAATATAATATCTTCCTGTTTAAAACTCTCTGTGAGAATTTTATTAAATTAAAGCAGAAATCCCAAACCGTACAATTTCATGATAAAAATGAAATTGACAATTTCGCTGCATTAGCACTGCATGTACCGTACAAATTTTCATTACCCATACCAGTACCAGAGCCTTTTCAAATCACTTTAGCTTTTCAAAGCTTTGACAGAGAGCATACTCGACTGCTCCTCTGTCTCCCTCATGCTTTACAAAGTCTCAAACCATTTGATGAAGGATGATCAGCCTTCCTAAGATTAGTACATGAGATTAGCATTACATACTGGTTTGATTTCGAGATCCTGTTGATTTTAGGCGCCAGTTCCGACCCACCAAAGTGAAATTTTCATCTATTTCGGAAGGAAATTGTTTGATTGGCCAAATCATTATCAGGTTCGCAGTACAGTTATCTAGAGAAAGTATTAACAATTAAAGTAACTTAGCTGGGGATGCAGGCCGTTTGCCTGTCGATCGCCCAAACAAATTTTTAGGAGACCTAAAACTGTGGTGTTAGCTTAGAGTGTGTGTGGTAGCCTTAAATTATTTAAATAGATCAATAGCTCTGCAGTCTAGAGTTGCCCTACATTTGTTCATCAGAATTTGAAAAGAAAATTGATTTCTTCATTTTCATGTTTAGTTATTTTAGGGCTGGGGTGTGTGAAGTTAGACATTGTTGATATCAGATTTCTCCAGGAGTTTGCATTTGCATGGCTACAAGTATGAGGAGTACATGTACATTCCTGTGCTAGTATTCTCTCTATTTGTGACATTGCTGAACAGAACCTATATTTCATTCTCCACAGTGGATCCTTTTGAAATTGATGAGATCACCCTCCATGAAGGAGAATGGAAGGAGGAGGTTTACTCTCAAAACGCTTCAGTCATGGATGGAGTAAGTATGAATTTATGTTCACAGGCCTTCAAGCGACTTGTATATTTCCTATAATTCCTATGTTTTTCATGTTTTTAGACTTTTCCATATTTTCCTATATGCAGGCCAAAAGATCCTGTATTTTCCATATCTTGACTTCTACCATTGCTCTGAAGTGAGTTAAATTGGCATTATGAAATGCATAAATTTCAGAAAATACAACAACATCTAAGTCTTTCTACATGTATGTTGAACCAAGCAGCAGATACGTTCCTCAATCCCCACCACTAGTATGACCTCATTCAGTGGAAATAATTTGATTAAACACCTCTATACTACCAAGTTTGGAACCTACAATGTTACAGTGACCCCTCTTTTAATACACCCTTGATTTCCTATATTTCAATAAGAAATTTCCTGTATTCTTTTATATTTTGGCAAATTTCCTCCTATATTTTTACTGTGAGTCCCGTTTCTGAAGGCCTCATATGCACCCTCCAACAGTAAACCCTGCAAGAATTCAATTACAGGAAGTGCATTTTCATATCCATAAATATCGGGGTGATCAAATTGATTAGAAAGTTGACAAAATGACACAATAATATGGCGGATTCCACGCAAAACTGTACCACTAACTCCCATTTCTGTCTGTCCTTGACGGATTATGACATTAGAAACACCAATAACTTGGAAAACATCATAAACAAACAAAGTTCCCTGTACTTTATTATCTAAAATGTGTCAATGAATTGCATAAGATGAAAAATAAATATGTGCCCCTATGAATTATTTGTACAGTTTTTAGTTTAGCGGAACAAAACACAAATGACATTAGTAACATTTGTGTTACTAATGTCATTTGTCTGTCAAAATCTATTTCGTGTGTGTACAAGAAATTTCTTATAACAGAAGCACTTGCATATGCTCAGTGGAATTAGGCCAAGCATATTGATGTATCTGTACCATTGTCAGTGTATGTCATCGCCCATTCTGTAATATTGAGCCTTTTCAAAAATGTTCTAATGTCATTTCCGTCAAGGGAGTTGGACAGACATGACACTAGAAACGTTTTTCAAACGCTCATAGTATCGATGTATTGGTATTTTATACACTAGCAATGGTACATACATGTATAACTCAATAAGGTCAAGCTAGTACCACTGTAAATCTTTAATTGATTAATTTAATTGACATTTGTTTTGTGGTGAATATTGTAAAAAAAGTTGGACAGACATATGACATTAGAACAAATGACATTAGAAACATTTACATTTCTGTCTCTCTATTATATTGCAGATAAGAAATGTGCAGTGTAAAACTGTTTATATTCAGATATGCAAGATACATTACACAACATTTGTGGGTTTAGCAAACACAGTACAAGACACAGTCAGTTTTTTAACATTTTTATACGCCCGGCCAAAAAGGCGGACGTATTATGTGATGGCGGTTTCCGCCCGTCTGTCCGTCTGTCCGTCCGTCTGTCCGTCCCCCGTGTCCGGTCTATATCTGGAACAGTTTTCTATTTACAGTTCCAATTTTTGGTGAGTGGATACCCTACGGGGAGACGATGTGTCGCGTACCAAAATGAAGGTCAAGGTCAGAGGTCAAAGGTCACTGGCCTAAAAAACAGGAAATCACTGAAGTGTTCGTGTCCGGTCTATATCTGTGAACGTTTTCTATCCACAGTTGCAATTTTTTGTGAGTGGATACGCTAGGTGGAGACGATGTGTCGCATACCAAAATTGAGGTCAAGGTCAGAGGTCAAAGGTCACTGTTGCCTAAAATCAGGAAATCATTGATCATTGACAGTTTTCTATCTACAGTTCTAATTTTTGGTGAGTGGATGCCCTAGGGGGGAACAATGTGTTGCACACAAAATGTAGGTCGAGGTCAGAGGTCAAAGGTCAGTGTCACGGAAAAATCAGGAAATCATTAAAAATTTCTAATTTTTTGTGAGTGGATTCAATAGGGGGACAAGATGTGTCACATACCAAAATGTAGGTCAAGGCCAAAGGTCAAGGTCACTGTGACCCCCAAAATCATGAAATTGTTAAAAATCATGATTTTTTGTGTCCATTGATACACATCCTCACGAGCCAGTGTATCGATCGATCTGTTAGGATCGATACACTGGCTTGGTTAGTTACCCATATGAGTTCTGGATATAAATAGATAAAGAGGTTTACTCTAAATCAACCCAATCAGTGAACGCGCTAAGCCAGTTGATTAGGCCAATCCGCTGCTGGGTATGAGATATGACAGGATTGAATTTCATTGCGGACTCAACTGCTTTGATGTCAAGTTGAAATCAACATCAGAAGCAAAAACCGCAAGCTTGGGATACCGACATGCTTATTGAAAACAAGCGCGGTGGATGAAATGTACGAGATTGTATAATGGAGGCATCGACTCAAGAACTCACTCGAAAGACCAAAAATGTCAAGGTAAACCCTCTCCAAGGATTTAGGATTTACCTGGACTTGTGAAGATGATTGAGATATTGAGGGAAGACAATGTGTCGTGTACCAAAATGTAGGTCAAGATTAAAGGTCAAGGTCACTGTGACCCAAAAATTTTAAATTATTAAAAATAACCTTTTTTGTGCCAGTTATCATTCAGTACAAGATGTGATTTATGTAACATTCTCAGAAGCATAAAATCGTAGACCTTTCTCTGGATTGCTAGCTACCAATTCGGATGAAGGCCATTAACAATCTAGAAATTCAGACCAGTGTAATTCCAGATATACGGGCGTATATTGAAGCCCCTTGGGCTCTTGTTAATGTTGCAAACGTCATTTTCCGGTGAGACAGAGAATTTGACGGAAAGTGGTACACTTTTTCGTGGAATCCGCCATATAACCTGTATATCTGTCGTTTTTTCTACATTTGTGTGGTGATCAAATTTATTAGAGTGACTGGTCAATATATCTCTGAGAGTGATTGAATGTTAATCGGGTGAGTGAACTATTAGAGCATTCATCAATTTTTTTCAAATTACCCAAAATCCGTCTCCAACTTGAAGATTGACATGAGAGCTCATACGATACACTTCATGTATTTCTGCAAGAGTGGAATACAAATGCATGTATTTACTATTACCCAAAGACACTTTTGAGGTGCCTGAAGTAGACCACATATTCTCACGCAAAAACTCATCAAAATTGAAAGAAATTTGATCAGTGGACCAAGTAAATACCTGAATATTATATACAGGGTCAATCCAGATAAAAGATTTTCAGATTTTTCCTGGAATATCAATATATTCGCAAAACGGCCTTAATCGCAATGTTGCTCACTCTTGGATCTCCTAAAAAATGGGTTTTTCATCTGGGATGCAGGCTACGTAGGTCTAAATCAGCTTTGAACTCGAAAAGCATACCAAAGCTGTTTCCTGAGTAGCATATATATCTCTCCCAGTGTTTCAGTTCAAAATAGTATCTGTGATCATAATACAGCTGACTCATACTGGGATAGAGAAGTGATGTCTACCTATCTGATGCATGTATTTCACAGATGAGAGAGAATGCGTTTGTATTCCCATGATTTATTATTTAAATAGAACACTGAGCAGGCTGATTTAAAACCATAACAGTTTCTTTTCATATGGTATTTGTGTATTACATTCTGATGGATTTTATGCTAATGTTAACCCTGTTCCTGTCCATAACTGGTATAATGCAAACTGCCAGGTATTCTCACAGGCTCTCAAAACAAGAGTTTTGCGGGGTGTGGGCGGTGGTATTAGGGTGAAGTGTTGAAATATGGAGTCTCTATACATGACCCTGGATGCTTTATATAAAAATACACCAAGGTGTGAAATGCACTTTGGGTGAAACGAGAAATAAATGGTCTACCTCTAAACAAAACACATCAGCATATTCTACAATTGTCACTCTATATATTCCCATCGTGAAATTTGTGCAATTTTATACCTTTGCCAGGTGATTCAAAATCCAATTGTCCAGATGGCCCTCTTCTTTTTCAATTCTGATTGATCAGCTGTCCTGCTGATCAGTGTGTGACCTCTCTTGACGGAGGCATGTCACGACTGACCAATCAGAATTGAGAAAGGAGTGGGCCGGTTTATACTTGATGTCAGAACGCACAAGACAAAGCCTACAATAGCCTGTCTGAGCTCAACAATGCGTCTAGACGTGACCCTTTTCAGCTGCACAAAAGCCTCAACAAAAGCCTCAACAATGCGTTCTTACACCAAGTATCGACCAGTGGGCCATCATCTCGGTGTGCCGGGATGAATGGACAGTTACGTTGGATTTTGAATCGCCCAGCAAAGGTATAAAATTGCACAATTTACTAACTTGACGAAGGGAATATATAGAGTGACAATTGTAGAATATGCTGATGTATTTTTTTTGGAGGTAAACTGTTCATTTCTCGCTTCACCCAAAGTGCATTTCACACCTTGGTGTATTGTTATATAAAGCATGGTGTTATGTATAGAGACTCCATATTTCGACGCTTCACACTATTACCACTGCCCACACCCTTCAAAACTCTTGTTTTGAGGGCCTGTGGTATATTCTGTAGATCAACTGGAAAGTATCAGCTTCCAAAATTATATGTTGTAGTAGGAAGAACTGCAAATTGTCTCACTTATCCTGCTGGTGAAGAAAAAGAAAGAATTGTATGAAGAAATGATCATTTCTTTTATTTCAGACTTTATATGATCTGTTAATGGAGATGATGGAGGAACGGGGAATCACAGAAGAATTCATCAACCAGATGGTCGAATACGCCACAGCCTTCGAACATGGGAAATACATAGAATTTTTGGAAGGTTTACAATCCTTTACCAAGGACAAGTGAATTAATGTTGTGTGCATCATACAGTCTGGTATTGTCTAAATCTAAATCATGCTAATATGTCTGAATGCTGACTTGATATTACAGAATTGGATAGTTATATCAGTGCATTTGTATGGATGAATGAGGGGACAGGAGATGAATAAAACTGACTTTCTGCAGTGTTCATGTTTACTGATCCTGATCTGGGTCAGTCCAAAATTGTGCCAATGCTAGCAGGTTAGGATAAGTGAAAAAAGTAATTTCTTTTTTGATGAATTCGGTACGAGTAGACAATGTTGTCATATACTGTATATGTACGATCATAAGTGTGAAAGCTGCCAGATTTATATTTAGTTCTTCGCTTCATTCATAAGATTACAAATTTGTTCATCTTTATAATTGTAATATTCCATAGTCGGACAGGTGTATTTCAATAGTAATTAGCATGTTTATTTTTTGCTAGCCATTCGGTATGTTTATCTTTAGTTATAAACCATTCAGCGAGCTAAACTCTTGTCAGTCCGGTGCCGCTCATGGGAGGTAGTGTAATTAGGGGGATTGTCAGGCTTGTACAACACATGAGAGGTAGTGTAATTAGGGGGATTTAAGTAACAATTCTATACATAATGATCTTTCTGCTGTCTAATGTTGACTAACATTGGCAATTGTCTCATCATGTCATACATGGTGCACTTCTACATGTCTTCTACACTTAAGGAATGTGACACTTAAGGAATGTGACGTCCTGCATTTGCCATTAATGTAACATCCAGTATATAACCAACTCACTGTTTCAGTTATTTCAAGTGATAAAAATCATCATGTGTGCTGTTGAATTGTGTGCTATAAAATTTGCTTGACGGAATCCAAAGTATTCATACTTGTGTGATGGGGATAGGATGAATAAATCTTTTATATAAAGTTCTACTTTTTCCTTCTTTTCATATGTGCATGTTGTGCAACATGTTTTCTAGTGCATTCACCCCTATACAATCTCATTGCCCTTTGGAGAGATTTTTGACACTTGTAATTGATTGGACTATCACAGACATAACACACTTTTCCAGTTCAGAGAATACGGATTATAGGACCCTTATTCTTGATTGTATCGACATATATCAAATGTTGTTGCCAGGTCAATGAACATCTAGCCATTGTTAAAATCTTGGTATCAGATATAATTTTGACCAATTATTTCATGGTAAGCAAAACTTCATTCCAAACATAGGTGAATTTGTGAATTGGGCAAAACCGGATGATTCCATCAAACCGGTTGGGAAAATGCCAGCTCTCGAGTTTGGAGGTGAAGTTTTTTTTTTGAACATGCTAAATGTGATGAATTTATGAATTGTTACACCTTTTTGCCATATGTGATATTCATAGTTTTTAACAGCAATTCAAAAATATGTTCAACATATTTTGACCTTTGAGACCCTTGGGAATAGGTCAAGGTCAGACTCGTGAATTTGACCAACAAAGCCTTAAAAAGCAGCATTGTTCCAAAAATTCTGATCCAAATCAGTATGTGCACCTTGCATATTTCGTTCACAAGAAAATATATATTGATAACCTTTGACCTTTGTAAGTAGGTCCATGTCAGTTGGGATTGAACCCTTTGTTACCCCTCGGCTCGAAGGGTATTGTCGTCGTCAGCAGCATCTGTCTGTCCATCTGTGGACATGATATCTCAAGAAGGGTTATAGCCAAGCATTGTAAATTCATACCATGTATGCATCTGTTGAAGGATCAGAAGCCTATTGAAAATGACCGACCTTGACCCATTTTATCAAGGTCAAATTCTAACATTTGCTATATTTTTTGAAGGATTAAAGCTATAGTCTTCAAATTCATATTACATATGTAACTGGTGATTGATCAGAAGCCTATCTCATTTAACTGATCTCTACCTATTTTTTCAAAGTCAAATTCTGTTTATCCTGATATAACATGAAGAAATATAGCTAGGCTTTCCAAATTAATACGCCCTCCAGCTTAGGGCAGCATGTCTGGCACAGGAGGTAAATTAAAGTGCCAAACAAATTCGGCTCTCTGATGATCCATTGTGATCACATGTGTCTGAAGAGCCTAATTTTCAAAATTCCAATTTTTTTGTAGTTTTGGTTTTTGTTAGGGTGAGGGTTTTGCTAGGGTATGTTTGTTTGGGTCATCATCACCGTGTGACCGATAAGGTCAGGTGCGATGTTAAACTCCAAACAACCAACCAACCAAGTTAATACTATGTAAAGATCTGGCGATGATCCAGAGGTGCCCTGAAGATGACTGACCTTGACTTATTTTTCGAGGTCAAACATTGTTTATTAAGATATATCATATGAAATATAGCTAGGCTTTCTAAATTAATACTATGCATCTGGCGATTATCCAGGTGTCCTGAAGATGACTGAACTTGACTTATTTTTTTTAAGGTCCTGTATTGTTTAAGATATAACAAGAAGAAATATAGCTAGGCTTTCCAAATTAATACTATGTATACATCTGGCGATGGTTCAGAGGTGCCCTGAAGATGACTGACCTTGACCTTTTTTTTAAGGTCAAATACTGTTTATTAAGATATATAACATGAAGAAATATAGCTAGACTTTCCAAATTAATACCATGTTTACATCTGTCGATGGTTCAGATGTGTGTTGAAGATGACTGACCTTGACCTATTTTATCCAGGTCGGATTTTATTTAGTACAATATTTCATGAAGGATTCTATCTACATTGTCCAAATTTATATCGCATATGCCTGGACCTAGTCTATTAAATATCACTGACCTTGACCTATTTTTTCAAGGTCAAATACTGTTTAACACGATATAACATGAAGAAATATAGCTAGGCTTTCCAAAAAACATACTATGTATACATCTGGCGATGGTCCAGAGGTGTGCTGAAGATGACTGACCTTGACCTATTTTTTCAAGGTCCTATACTATTTATTATGATATAACATAAAGAACTATAGATAGGCTTACCAAATTAATACCATGTATACATCTGGCGGTGGACCAGAGGTGTCCTGAAGATGACTGACCTTGAGCTATTTTATCCAGGTCAGATTTTATTTAGTATAATATTTCATGAAGGATTATATCTACATTGTCCAAATTTATACCACATATGCCTGGACCTGCAGTCTATTGAATATCACTGTTTGACCTATTTTCTAAAGGTCAAACTTCTATCTTATGTTAAGTCTAAATTCTCCAAATTCATGTTCCATATGCAATTAAGGTAGAATAGACCAGAAAAATTTAAGGGTCCTCAGTGGCTGAGTGGTCTCGGGTGCTTCGCTGGTGACCGCTACCCGGCTATAGAAATTCCACGGTTTATGTCCATGGTCGAATAGAAATCCCTGGAAATAGGCTGGAATGCCTGGAATTATGCTGGAAACCATGGACAATGTCCATGGTCACATCATTATTCTGGACCCTGGAAACCATGGACAATGTCCATTTACATCATGGATGATGTCCATGGACACCATGGAATTACGGGAATTCACCACTTCTTCAGCATAGAAATTGGAATTATAATCAAAAATAGGCTGGAAAAAGCATGGAAATTGTGGACAGAGAAATGAGTGTGGAGAATATTTTCAAAAAAAAAAAATAGAATATGCAAGTTGCACTGTTTCTTGTGTTTTAAAATGGGCGGTAAATTTATCGATCTAGGAAACCAAGATGGTAAATCAGCAAAAATACCGTCTAGTGGTAACACGGAAAAATGTGTGTGACCTGTTTATTGTTATTCTCTGAGATCACCTATAACAATCCAATGACAACAATTCTGCTTTTTTGATTTAAAATTGATTGGCATTTGGTTCACAGATATTTACAACCTTTGATATTTCCATCTCCCGACAAACCAGAGAAAAACGTTTACCATGAACCAATGTCTAAGCCTTATTCTTATTCGGATAGCTTAACCTTATTGCATACATGTAGCTTCCTACCACACTATATTGGTCCACAATTTTGCAAGGGGCATTACACTTTTATATCAGTAGTGACTTGCACAATCTTTTTCACTAATTTCACCAACTTTAGTAATATCAGACGGTGGTATGTTAATTCGACATAAAAGACTGAACTGCCCAAATTTCATATTCCAAATATGAATCATCCTCAACCCTGCCTATATTGGTCCAAACATGTACATGTAAAAATTGGTAACTAAGATTAGTCATCAGCCGAATGAACAATTGAAACCACAGTACCAGGTTTTAACTAATTTACTCTCCATATATAACCTGTAACCATTTGGGTCATCTTTTCATGGTAAGACTGACCCTGGGATCATGTGTATCCATTCTTGGCCTACTTTCGGCAACTATACAAGGGAATTCCCCGAAATCAAATCCACATGTCGTCAGCCAATCGGCTAAACTCAACCGACGCAACCCCAATGTAACCCGCCATTTTCGAGTCATGTGCTGTCCTACCTGTTCTTCAGAAACTTACTCACTACACTAAATAATGAGCATGTTGTTCTGTGATTTATTGTTCTGAGACCTTCACAACTTAATATCATTCAAAGTGATTTGGAAGGGCTCCAGCACATTTCTGCAGCTGAAGGTCTACTGCAAAGACTTGTGCCCATTTTGCCAAAGTGGGATAATTGTATATACTGTGGAATTCCTGATAATGTAATATAGTGTCTTTAAGTATTCCGTTAATAAGTTGACAATGAATATATTCAAGTGTAGTAACATGTATACCCACAAAATGGCATTGAATACAAAACAATTTTCTTGAGAACTTGACATCAATAAATTAAACTAGAATGTGGCCTAACATACATGTACATTGATCCATATAATCATAGCAATTATTCATTTCATACAGTTGTTTAATATACAAAATGATTATTCTTATGTCTCATGACACTCTAGTACCAGCATGTATGAAGTCAGAAATCTAGATATATTCTGCTACATGAATCAGTGGCCAAAACCCGTTGATCTGCAGCAATACTGCAGAAAACATGGGAAAACCATGGACATGGTGAGGACTGACATTGTCCAGCCTCACAACCATGGAAACCCTGGACAGTGTCCATCCTCGTCCATGGAAATGCTGGAAAATGTCCAGCCTCCCACATCCATAAAACCCTGGACAATGTCCAGCCTCATCCATGGAAACCCTGGACAACTCGTCCATGGAAATCCTGGACACTGTCCAGCCTCGTCCATGGAAACCCTGGACAAGCATTTCCTGCCTTTCTCAAAACAAATTTTCATACCATGGATTCAGAGCATGGAAAAACCATGGAAAACTGTCCGAATACTCCAGCCTTTTCCATGCTTTTTCCATGGAAACCCTGGAATTTCCATAGCCGGGTTTAAGCCTCCCACCGCTGAACTGCATGGCACGGGTTCAAGCCCAGGTGGTCCATGTGTGAAAGTTTGTCTGTTATTTGCCGACGGGCGGTGGTGTTCTCCGGGTACCCCGGCTTCCTCCACCAACCAAACTGACTGTCGCCATATGAGTGAAACAACCTTGAGTGTGACATTAAGCCAAATCTCCCCCCCCCCCCTTGAAAATTTTTTGAAGATGACCAAGCTTGATCTGTATTTCCAAGATCAGATTACTTCATTTGATTATGAGCTATATGGAAGAGTGTATTTAGAGCTGAGAATTTGCTCATGCTAGATGTATTTCTAAGGTGAGAGAAATACAGTCAACCCTACAAGGCCACCATCACAGGTCATGGTAAGAATAGGCCTCGGCTCCTCGGAGAGCTCATCGTAAGAGGCGACTAACTGAGGTACCCATGGGGTTCTCGGGTGTGAAAAGGAATAGGACCCCACCCGTGTGGTTCCCGAGTGTGGAAAGAAATAGGACCCAACGTTGTGATATGACTGAAATATAGTTGAAAGCGAAGTAAAATCATATTCACTCACTCAATCCCTTCTAGGTCACATATTTGTTAACCTACATGATGTTGTCATTTTCTAAAAATACATTTTTATGCAATGCATAATTGCTGAGTTAAGACAATAACTGACAACCGAGGGGTATTGGAGCCCATTGGGCTATTTTATATTTTTTTTTGCAAGGCATCCACATAGATAATCTGCTATTAATTATCTCAACTTACGGAGTAGAGGGGAGATATTGTGAGGGGGAAAGATGTCGGAGTCCCCAGCCTGGGAATGATAAGGTTTTTATACGCCCGCCAGAAGGCGGGCGTATTATGGGATGGCAGTTTCCGTCCGTCTGTCTGTCTGTCTGTCCGTCCCTCGAGTCCGGTCTATATCTGGGATAGTTTTCTATCTACAGTTCTAATTTTTGATGAGTGGATACCCTACGTGGAGATGATGTGTCGCATACCAAAGCGAAGGCTGAGGTCAGAGGTCAAAGGTCACTGGCCTAAAAAACAGGAAATCACTGAAGTGTTCATGTCCGGTCTATATCTGTGAACGTTTTCTAACCACAGTTGCAATTTTTTGTAAGTGGATATGCTGGGTGGGGACGATGTGTCGCGTACCAAAATTGAGTTTGAGGTCAGAGGTCAAAGGTCACTGTTGCCTAAAATCAGGAAATCATTGATCATTGACAGTTTTCTATCTAAAGTTCTAATTTTTGGTAAGTGGATGCCCTAGGAGGGAACGATGTGTTGCATACCAAATGTAGGTAAAGGTCAGTGTGACTGAAAAATCAGGAAATCATTAAAATTTCCAATTTTTTGTGAGTAGATTCAATAGGGGGAAATGAAGTGTCACATACCAAAAAAATAGGTCAAGGTCTAAGGTCAAACGTCACTGACCTCAAAATCAGGAAATTATTAAAAATAACATTTTCTCGTGTCAGTAGATGCATTAGGGGGACACGATGTGTCGCCTATCAAAATGTAGGTCAAGGTCAACGGTCAAGGTCACTGACCCCAAAAATTGTGAAATTGTTGAAAATCCGGGTTCTTGGAGTCCATTGAGAAATTAGGGGTAGCCGTTTTGTCATGTACCAAAATTTAGATCCAGTCAAGGTCTCTGTGACCACATAATCAAGGTCAAATGTCAGTGTGACCTAAAAATCAGGAAATCATTAAAAATTACTAATTTTTTGTGAGTGGATTTAATATGAGGAATGAAATGTCGCATACCAAAAAATAGGTCACGGTCAAAGGTCACTGTGACCCCCAAGGAAATTATTAAAAATATTTTTTTTTGGTGTTCGTGGATATATTGGGGGAACACGATGTGTCACGTATCAAAATGTAGGTCAAGTTAAAAGGTTAAGGTCACTGTGACCCCAAAATCGTGAAATTGTTAAAAATCATAATGTTTGTGTCCATTGAGGGGAGACGGTTTGTCATGTACCAAAATTTAGGTCAAGGTCACTGTGACTCCAGAATCAAGAAATCTTTAAAAATTACTTTTTTGTATGTCAGTAGATACATTAGGGGGACATGTGTCACATACCAAAACGTAGGTCAAGGCCGAACGTCACGGTCACTGACCCCCAAAGTCATGAAATTCATAAAAATCATGATTTTTTTGTGTCCGTTGTTACATTGAGGGAAGACCATATGTTGTGTACCGAAATTTAGATTAAGGTCAAAGGTCCAAGGTCACTCGTTAAAAATAACTTTTTTTCTGCAAGTAGATACATAAGGGGGATATGCGTTACATACCAATATGTGTGTCAAAAGTCAAGGTCACTGTGACCCCAAAATCAAGAAATCATTTAAAGTCAAATTTTCATATGCCTGTCGTAATGCGATGTTGCGTTCTGTCCATTCATCCATTAACATTTGTTGTCCATGCGATATCACTAGTTTCAAGGTATGGAGTGATATCAAACTTTGAGATTTCCTTACTCGCATGGCAAAGAGGAGCCATATATTCTTAGACCAATTTGTCAAAGGTCAAGGTCACAGTCCCCGAAAACTGAATCAAGTTCAGCTGACTAAATGTGTTGGGTTGGAATATTCAGAGTTTTCTCCCCTACATGTATATGGCATTTGTCCTGTGGAGTTATCTCCCATGTTTGATACAGCTACATTTAGTTAAACCTTTGTGAAATAAAAACTATACATTGACTAATTTAACAGGGAGAGGGGTCCTTTATGAACTTCATATCTGTTTATTAACTCAAAATGAGAAATTCACTCGCCTGAAAGGAATCCATTTGAAGGAAAACTACTATTTCTTGTGTTTGACTATTATCGATATCAGTGTGGAATATGTGAGCTCTCGGCGCTTGCTTCAAGGTCATCTAGTTACCAAGAGTTCAGCTCATTTTAGTTTATCATTCAATATAAGATGTGATATATGTTACATTCTCAGAAGCACAAAATTGTAGACCTTTCAATCGAGGCTATTAAACAACCTTGAAATTTGGACCAATATAATTCCAGATATACGGGCGTTGTTAAAAAAATATATAGAAAAATTCAGAAAAAATATCTAAAAAATATGGAGGGTGGGTATTCCACCTGGGGGTACTACCCCTGGTGATTCCATGGTTGCTCCAATGTTAAAATCCCTATGATAGAGTTTTGCGTTTAGCTGAAGTGCTCATGTACATCTATACTTAGAAAGTTCGCTGCAGTTGTCAGCTGTCATTGGAAGATTAGCTGCTATTTTTGAGATGAAATAATGTTTTTTGTCCAAATTATGGCAAATGATAAGAGTTTTCTGTTTAGCAGAATTGTACATGTAGGCCTCTACATGTACATGTAAAGTTTGCTGCAGTTGTCAGCTGGTGATGAATGATTATGAAACTTGGTACACTTGTTTCTTATGAATAGAGGATGTGCCTGCTATTTATGAGATGAAATATTAATTTGTGTCCAAATTATGAGGTTTTGGTCTTAGTACTTTGGCAATTATAACAGTTTTTTTTGGACAAAATTGTACTGAAAAGTCTGAATTTGTCCGGTTTCATTGGATGATTATGAAAGTTGGTACACGTATTTCATATAATAATAATAATAATAATAATAATAATAATACTTTATTTCATGAGGGAGATCAATTAGTACAGTACCAATCTTCCTTGAGTCCCTCTCTCTCTCACACACACACACACTCATTGATATACATGTTTACAGCTGTACGAACATAATTATACAATAAAGATTTACTCCTGTACAAACACATTAGGATTTTTACAAGCAACATATAACACACAATGTACTCTGGGTTATTATAATTGCATCTATGTATTCAATAAACACAGACATACTTTGATAAAATGAAGGTTTCCATTCGTCTTTTGAATACATTAAGATTTTGTGATTTCTTTATATGTATGGGGAGCTGGTTCCACAGAGTCACACCAGAGTACTGGAAAGAGCGTTTGAAGGTTTCAGTTTTTGTTTTTGGCAGAATTAGGTTCATTGAGGTAGTGGAGCGAAGATTTGTTTGGTAAACAGAAGCAGTAGATATAAATTGGTTTGCGAGGTAACTCGGAGCAAGTTCATTCAAACATTTGAACATCAAAATTGCCTTATGCAGCATGATTCTTTCATCAATGGTCATCCATTTTAAGGTCCTGAAAAGTTCTTGGCTTGGCGTTGTATATTTGGTATTCAGAATAATTCTTGCTGCACGCTTTTGGAGACGAAGTATACAGTTAATTGATTCTCTGGAAGCAGTTCCCCATATGGTGCAACAATAATCGATCAAGGGTAAAACATATGCATTATAGAATAAAATTCTTGCATGGTGTGGCAGAT
This sequence comes from Hanleya hanleyi, assembly GCA_036873755.1. NCBI lineage: Eukaryota > Metazoa > Mollusca > Polyplacophora > Lepidopleurida > Hanleyidae > Hanleya > Hanleya hanleyi. Next base: position 129,679 of record JAVTVY010040774.1, on the reverse strand, counting down.
ACCTCTTGATCCTTTGTAAAAGTGTGAGTTTGGATGAGATCAGTTTACTTTGATTCTGAACATGCTTGTCCCACGACAGCCTCTCATCTATGATTATACCCAATAATTTGGTATCTTTGACATTTTCTATCTTTTGTCCATCTATTTCTAATTCAAGTGGTGTGTCAAACTTATTTAAACACTGCCATGTCCCAATTTTCATGCATTTGGTCTTTCCAAGATTAATCGCCATATCATTATCATATGGTTAGAGGATGTCTCTGTGCTATTTAGGAGATGAAATATTTTGTTCAAATTTTGAGGGTTTTGTCATGGTAATCTGCCAATGATAATATACATACGTGTACACCTGTACATGGAAAGTTTGCTGAAGCTGTCATCTTTCGTTGGATGAGTTTGACACTTGTTACCCAAGTTCAATGTGATTCGAGGATGTGCATGTGATATTTAGGAAATATGACATTAAATATGAATTTTTGTCCTAATTATCACAGTTTAGACTTTGTACGTTTCCATTGATAAGGTTTTTGTTGGGCAAAAATTTACATGGAAAGTTTGCTGAACCTTTTGCGTGGGTTGATTATAAAACTTGGTGGACATGATTCCATGTTTTCCTAGGTCAGACCTATCCACCAGTAATCCCACACGGGCCTGACCTATCCATCAGTAATCCCAAATGGCACTGGCCTATCCAGCAGTAATGCCACACTGGACTGACCTATCCAGCAGTAATCCCATATGGGACTGGCTTATCCAGTAGTAATCCCACACGGGACTGGCCTATCCAGCAGTAATCCCATATGGGACTGGCTTATCCACTAGTAATCCCACACGGGACTGGCCTATCCAGCAGTAATCTCACACGGGACTGACCTATCCAAAAGTAATCTCACATTGGACTGCAGTATGCAGCAGTAATCTCACACGGCACTGACCTATCCAGCCATAATCCTGCATGGGACTGACATATCCCTCTGTAATCCCACACAGGGTTAGCCTATCCAGCAGCAATCCCACACGGGACTGACCTCCCCAGCAGTAATCCCACATGGGATTGCTGTATACATCAGTAATCCCACATTGGACTGCCTAGGCAGCAGTAATCCGACACGGGACTGACCGATCCAGCAGTAATCCCATACGAGACTCGCCTATCCAGCAGTAATCCCAGACAAGACTGGCCTATCCAGCAGTAATCCCACTTGGGACTGGACTATCAAGCAGTATCCCACATGGGACTGGTCTATCGAGCAGTAATAACACACAGGACTGGCCCATCCAGCAGTAATCCTACACAGGACTGGCCTATCCAGCAGTAATCTCACACTGGACTGCCCTATGCAGCAGTAATTCCACCTATTCATCCTATACGAGATCGACCTATCTGGCGGTAATCCCACATGGGACTGATGTTATTGTCTGTACCAGATAATCTATTCCAGACATTATTGTCTGTACCACATCATCTATTCCAGATGTTTGTGTTTGCTCTACATGTATGCTTTCAGTACTGCTGCAGCTTCGGGCGGATGACATCGCAAGGAAATATGTTGGGGTTCTCAGAATGCTTGTTATAATTTTATTGTTCAGGAACAAAATTTCAAGCTGTACCCACCTATGGGCAGATGTTGACGAAATGCAATCCCAAGCGACTTCCGGTATGATTACCATGATAATCAATTACCATTTTAGCAGGCTTCAGTTACCATGGTAAGATAACAATGGTAATTGGACCGTGGTTCATGATACACAATAGTGATGTGTCCAAAATACCATGGTATCCGACGTCCACGATGCTCCTCCATTAACACAATATGAGTTGTTTGAGCTGGTCTATCATCACAGCACCCCAGCTAGCCGCTTAACCCTATCTGGCCTGGGCATTTTGGGACCTGTCCAGGCCTGGGGGGGCCGAAATGGCCCCCCCTAATTATTTTTCTTACCCCTTGAGCTAGGAGGCTGAAACTTATCACACTATACCCATGGGTCAAGCTCTACCAGAAAATGTAAAAAAAATATCCAAGATGGCCGCTTTGATGACGTCATTTTAAAAAACGGCATTTTTGGTCGATTTTCCGGTCAGATTTTCCGATTTTTTTTTATTTTTGCAATTTCTCCGTAAACACTGCATGATAAATTAGTAAATATTAATGTGATGTCAAATAAAATAGTTTTTGCCCACTTTTCATAGCGGAAAAGCAGAAATTTTGAAGAAATATGACCAAAATATCACTTTTCTGCTACCCCATGTGGCCGCCATCTTGGATTTACCCATGATCCTCTGCTCGGGGGGGTCATGCAAATAGGCTCAAAATGACCCCAATATGACAAACTATAAAGTCACGAAGTTTCAGCTCTCCATTTTTTGTCGTTCCGGATATAGCGCAGAAAGTTTGGTAGGGGGGGCCATAATGGCCCCCCCCCAGGCCAGATAGGGTTAAGCCGGTGCTCCACATGAACAGCTGCAATAAAAGTGCGGCTGAGATACTCGGGTTACGTCCGAGAATCCACCGTATGCTCGGATCTTAATGTGAGATGCCGAGGGATGCTTTCCTTTAGAGTCATATGGTTGTTTTTTAGTCCCCAGACGTCAATTTGTCTTCACCTCTTGCATATCGCTCCAATTCAGACATCGGGCAATGAATATTTCTACATATATTTATATCCACCCGTGTGGGAAATGATTAGAATTTTAGTCCGAACGAACGATCTGATCAGCGCAGAGGAGAAAATAATCTCTCAAACTGATTAAAGCCTGAATCACTATAGTTTAAAAGTATAATTCTGCTGGCCTCAGTAATCAAAGCTCGATTGAGCAAAAGTTGCAGTTGAAAAATCACCGCTCATCAAGAATCTTTGCGTCAACAATCGGTTAATCTTTCCATACTACACTATTGTATTAGTGAGGTGGCTTAGTGAAATTATATTTACGTAAAAAAGCGTGACAGAAGCGTGATTTTTTCACCAAAGGATCCCCTAGGGTCATTCCCTTGAAAAAATCTGTCTGCAAAAACAAATTCACAAGTGTGACGTCACAGTGACGTCTTTTTGACGTTTACACTTTAAATGTATGCTAAAATACAGAATATCGTCAAAGTAAGGTTCCTGAACTAAACCACCACGACTTTTCTAACTGTAACATGCTGTCTACTCATGCTGAGTACAAAATAGTAACATTTCTCAGACTGTATGGTGAAAAAGATGGAACGGGTATGACTTCATCTCTCTCTAGAATTGCTTCGGTTACTGTATGTATGCTTAGAGTTGAATTTGAACACAGGTCATTTTACCTATGAATTTGCATCTGCTGCGACTTCTGCCTTCTGACACAAATTTATCTGTTTTCAGATACATGTATGAATGCACAATGATGTCCAGAATTGATTGGGTTCGGTGTATTTTCTGTCAATCAAACACCTCTGAAGTCTGGCCGTAGTATAGACAGCAGCAATTTTGGGGGTGCGTGGGGTGTGTTTGAGGGACCAACCGTGGTCCGAATGCGTCGTGTGAGGTGTCATATGAAGCACTCGTGGTGTAGACCACGTCATCAGTAGGAGTAGTACCCAAAGTGGACATTTTGGGATATGAAAGAAGGTGTTTGTGGTGGAGATGGACCATCCGTGATCCGAATGCGTCGTGTGAGGTGTCAAAGTTAAGCTCTCGTGGTGTAGACCACGACTTGAGGGATGTCCATGACATCTGTGACGTCATCAGTAGGAGTAGTACCCAAAGTGGGCATTTTGGGGGTGTGAAGGAAGGTGTTTGGGGTAAAGATGGACCATCTGTGGTCCGAATGCATCGTGTGAGGTGTCTTCTTGTACCAACGCCCACCAATGCCAACCTTAAGGCTTCAACGCCTGGTGAAATAGCTCGAAAGCTCTGATTTTCTAGATATCCCATGGAATTATCACTAATTCATCGAATTGCAGTGACGCCCATCAACGCCCGTTGTTATGCCTTAACGCCCTATCTGCATGCCTTAATGCTCGTCTCAACACCTTAACGCCCGTCTCAACGCCATAACGCCTTATCTTAACACCTTAGCGCCCTATCATAACGCCCTAACGTGCATAGACCAGTGAATTGGCGGACTGGGAAGTAACCAATCAGTGCAGCCATAAGGGCATTCACGACGTACACACCGCGACATGTGAAAGCATGTAACAAAATGTAGCACTATATATGACTTATTATATCCATCATGATCAACGTTGGTCAGGATGGCCGAGTGGTCTAAGGCACCAGTCTTAAAGTGGTGATCCATATGTGGGACGTGGGTTCGAATCCCACTCCTGACACACACCTTTTTCGTTATTCTTCGCCATGTTGTAAAACCATTGTACAAATATAGCACTATATATGAATCATTATGACCATGATAACCACCGTTGGTCAAGATGGCCGAGTGTTCTGAGGCGCCAGTCTTAAGATCTATGAAATTGTCTTCCCGGGGTATGGGTATACTGGTCTGCACATGCGGGCGTGGATTCGAATCCCACTCCTGACATGCACCATTTTACATCAGAGCCTCAAATGACGTAATACATACCTTATTACGTCAATACTCTTAGGGGTTTCATCCACCGCCTCGGTGTCCGCTGCCAAAAAAGAAATGCCCCAGGCACTCCCCTCCGTAGCCCCATTGACACCTTATCCCGCGAGACCTGTAAGTTGAAAAATTACCTCTTGTTTGCGCATTTGGGGTGTAGTAAGTGAAGTGGTCATTCTTGAGGTGCGCAGAGATATATTTGAGAGAGTGAGGTTCTATATCTCATCAAAAGATAGACCACGACTGGAGTAATTTCCATGTCGTCTGCGACGTCATTGGTGACGCCATCAGTACGAGTGGTAGCGAAATTTTGATTAGCCAACCAATACATATGGACTGATGAGGGACACGAGTTAATGCTCATATGTACAGACACCACCTCCGGGCGTTGAAGCCCGTCATGGTGGTAGCTCCCGTACCGTGACAATATTACAGATAGGCCAGCTTTGATGAATTCAAAATGGCCACCAAATGGGGAATTATTGTTGGATATTTTCATCAGTTTAACACAATTTTTGACTGATATACAATAAACAGCCACCTATCTCTTATATTGTGAAAGGTGCATTCACATGCGTACGATGACGTCACTTCTAAGCTCTGCTTAGACTCCAAGATCTCCAAGCTTAGACTCCAAGAGCTCCGAGATACCCCAATTATATAAGGTCATCCCGACCTATTTATGAAGATATGCTGACCTACTTATGACGACCTACTTATGACGTCATACTTATGGCGACCTACCGTAAATGTTCTCTAGAAGTCTTACAGTTAATAACGGTATACACAACTCAATGTACATATCCACCACTCATTAGAGACCAGCGGTAAGTCTTGTATATTACACGAAGCCTTCTCTCCTTAATAGCGGGAAAGCTAATAGAGTTAGGAAAAAATGCTTAATACATAATTTAAAGATATCATCTCGAGGAACGCGATGGAACAAACGGCGATTTCGTATGTACATTCTCTTAGATGGCATATTTACTGGAAAGGATAGTCCATCTCTTAAATGTATCTAGAGAGACTATATCAGTATGAGCTGTATTGAACCTAGTTACAAAGGTCGTCTCGACCTACTTATGACGTCATATTAGCCTACTACCCTAACTATTTAAGGTCATCCCGGCCTACTTATGAATATATGCTGACCTACTTATGACGACCTACTCATAACGTCCTACTTATGGCGACCTACTTATGGCGGCCTAATGACCTAGTTATGAGATCATGTTGACCTATTTTTTTTAGTGACGTAATAGACTTTCCCGGCCTCCCTGTTTCAGAACCCCCTTTTATATTCTACTATGCGTTCCTTGTGACGAGATGTTGATTAGTATTGTGTTTCAGAAAGATCTTCCTGGAGGTGGCGCCACTAAGGTTCTTTCCGTTCTTTTCTGCTGCAAGCTATAACTTTGAAACGCTTTGAAATGTCACTCGACATTTGGTTTCCGGGCAATAACTTGAGAACTGCTTATCGAATTCTTCCCAAATTAGGCATGCATATACATTGTACCTTGCCATGAGATGTTGCTTGGGATTGCGTTATCCACTTCTGCTTAGAAGGTGATGCCACCGGATGACAAAATCTGAAATTTGTTTTTGGCCAATAACTTGAGAACTGCATGCTTTCTTCTCAAATTTAGCATGCATGTACCATGCCAGGAGATGTTGCATGGGGTTGCCTTTTACTCACTTGCATTTACAGGTGGCGCCACCTGGTGGCAAAATCCCAAATTTGTCTCCGGGTAATACCATGACATAAGATGTCGCTTGAGATTGCGTTTCGCCCACTTGCGCCTACAGGTAGCACCACCTCGTGTCAAAATCTAAATTTGATTTCACTCATCGGATTCTTCTCCAATTTGGTATGCAGATACCATGCCATTATATGTCCACTGGGATTGTATTTCGCCTGCTTCTGCATACTGGTGGCGACACCTGGTGGACAAGTCTGAAAATTGTTTCTGGCAATAATTTGCCAACTGCTCATCAGATTCTTCTCAAATTTGGTATTTATATACCATCAGATGTCGCTTGGGATTGTGTTTCGCACACTTGTGCCTACATCTAAATTTAGTTTCCGGACAATAACTTGGAGATTCTTCCCAAAGTTCGTATGCTGATAGATGTACTTAGACTGTAGAACTCTCTGTTAAATCAGGATATTAACAGTGTCAGCGTACTGTTCCACCTGTCTCCCCTTCAGTGATTGGTCATTCGACCCCGCCATTTTAAACTAATACCAGCATTTTCATTGGACCACTATTTATAGGAGCCACCCCAATCTTCATACACAACCACGTGACTGTCTCAGTTGACTGATGACATAGCGTGGCCTCGTTTTCGATTTCAAAATCTGCCGTCCGTAGTAGGTAGCAAGCATCTGGAGCCATATTTCCGGGGGTACCCGAAAAATGCGCCAGCTATTTGCCTATGTTAAATGGCTAGAAATGGCAAATCGGGAACCCTCATTTTCAAAAACAGAGTTATCTCCCCCTTGGAGGATTGCATCAGCATTGGCTGGGTGCCAAGTTTTGACCATTACAGTTCCGGCAACCTTTGTGTTCTTCCGCGTTGATGCGGTCTGGTGGTGATGCGGTCGCGGGAAAAAGCTTCCTCGGAGAAAAAGCAGTCCCCAGAATTCAAATACGCTGCATGGTCCGATGGGGTCGAGTGAGGTATCAATGTGAAGCATATGTGAGGGGGCATCCGATGAGGTGGATGCGGGGTAGGAATATCGTCATTCTGCGCATGCGCGGTGGACAAATGGTATGGAAATAGACGTTTTGGGATCTAGGTGAGCCCTTAGTGGACCGATGGGGTCGAGTGAGGTATCAATGTGAAGCATATGTGAGGGGGCATCCGACTGGGTGGATGGGGGTAGGAATATCGTCATTCTGCGCATGCGCAATAGACAAAGGGTATGAAAATAGACGTTTTGGGATCTAGGTGAGCCACTAATGAGCCGATGAAGTCGTATGAGGTATCAATGTGAAGCATATGTGAGGGGGCATCCGACTGTGTTTCGTCCGTTGTCGACATTCTGCGCATGCGCAGACAGGGAATTGTGAGAAAAGGGTGTGGAAATAGACGTGTTGGGGACTAGGTGGGCCACTTGTGGTCCTATGGAGTCGTATGAGGTATCAATGTGAAGCAGTCGTGAGGGCGCATCCGCCTGGGCTAGTGTGTCGTTCGTTGTCAACATTCTGCGCATGCGCAGACAGGGAATTGTGGGAAAAGGGTGTGGAATAGACGTTTTGCGATCTAGGTGGGCCACTAATGGTCCGATGGAGTCGTATGAGATAGCAATGTGAAGCAGTCGTGAGAGAGCATCCGCCTGGGCTAGTGTATCGGCCGTTGTCAACATTCTGCGCATGCGCAGACAGGGAATTGTGGGAAATGGGTATGGAAATAGACGTTTTGGGGTCTAGGTAGGCCCCTAATGATCTGATGGGGTCGAGTGAGGTATCAATGTGAAGCATTCGTGAAGGAGCATCCGACTGGATGGATATGACGTAAAGCTCACGTCATTCTGCGCATGCGCAGTATACCATGTATATGGAAATAGACATTTTGGCGCCGACATGGGTCACTATGGGTCCGATGGAGTCGTCTGAGGTCTGGGTTATCCGGCCGCACGCGGGTTATCCGGAAGTGTGCAAGGGCACTATATCACATTGGCTCCCTGAAGGAAAAATTACCAGTTTGGTTGGATTCTAGATTAACCTGGGAAGGATGGGTAGTTCCATTTGGACCAATCAGCTGTCGAGAAAAAGAGCCAATCAGTGGTCGAACAATCAGCCAATCGATAAGCACCGGGTTTTTCCATGCCTCGGGGACTTGGAGTCCCCACGGTAGGCTTTCGACGCGGTCCGCGCGTGCATCCGGGGACTTCACCTCCGCGCGTCCATCCGGGTACTAGCATTTCGTTGACGCCCGCGCCTACATCTGGGTTCTTGACGTCCATCCGGGTACTTCTATGTAGGTGTATAAAAGTGACATGGTCTATAAAACACGTCTCTCTTCGCCTCACACCTTCATTTCTACGGTTACAGAGCCATGACGGAGAGCCAGCCCTATGCGACTCGCATTTTACAGCATGCCACCGTGGTTAATTCACTCAAGGGTTACCGAGCAGTGGTTCGGTCCATGTTTGCAGATGTCGACGACAACGAGTGGCGAAGCCAGATCCTGAAAGAGTTCACAGAAGCGGTCCTCGGCAGAGTGCAATCGATGGAGAGGTGTGCTATCACTCACCACTACTGGACTATGACAGCCATCCTTGATGCTCGGGCTATGGATCACGAGCGCTCACGCCGGAACCAGCGACGGCTGGTTGGCCTAGTCATGGTCTGTGTCCTATCGACCCTGGCGCTGTGGCATTGACAGTGGGACCTGACCATAAATACGAGGGTCAGACACAGTGTGCGTCATTCACCGATCGTCAGTGGGTCAACCATGTCGCCGAGGGACCTGACCATAAATACGAAAGACAGTCAGAGTGTGTGTCATTCACCGTTCGTCATTTGGTCAAGCATGTCACCAGTCCTACGAACCATCCTTCCCCTTACACCCCGGGTGGGGTTACACGTCTATGAAGATAAAGTCACCCTCGTGGAAGACCGTGGAGATGTTTGCTGGTCGCGCGCTGAGACCGTATCGAATACGGTTACGCTACGCCGTGACGGCTGGACCAAATTTAAACGGGTGTTGAGCTGTGAGCTCGACGGAAACCTCATCCACATAGACAATGCCATGTACGTACACCGTGGGCCCTTCTTCCCACGCCAAGACCCCACGCGAGGCTTCACCCTAGACCCCGATCTGTGGACAGCCTTCGAGAAAGTGGTGCCTATTGTGGAATAGACGTTTTGCGGTCTAGGTGGGCCACTAATGGTCCGATGGAGTCGTATGAGATATCAATGTGAAGCAGTCGTGACGACGATGCCATTGATTACCCGGCTAGACTCAGTCAGGCCAGTGAAATGACCACTCGATCCTTTGATCCCACGGGGTTCTCCCTATAAATACGAGAGACAGTCAAATCTGGTACCATTCACGTACTGACCATGACGGAGCATATAATACTTGCGTATCTCAGCTTGACCCCCGAAGTTTTCCTGCACGTTTATGCGGATAAGGTCGATATTATGGAGGAGGTGAGAGACATCTGTGATGCAAACCCTACACACCCGTGCCTGGCCCACATTCGTCTGTCCCGGGAGGGCTGGACCAAATTCAAACGGGTGGGACGGCAATCTCATCCACTTGTGTCACGATGTGTACATCCGACGCGGCCCTTTCTTTGCTCAATTGGCTCGGCTAGATGGGGGTACAGTGCATTTTACCCTTCACCCTGATCTATGGTCTGCATTGGAAGATGCCGTGGCAGATGTGGATCAAGTGGTTATCAAGCGGTCATCAGACGAGCTGGACTGGTCATTTACCATGGACACTGTGCTGGCAGAAGCCAACGAAGAAAATCAGAAAGAAACTCCGGCCCAAGATATACCCGTTATAAATAAACGATAGAGCCAGGGTCCATCATCATTTGTCACCATGAAGAGCTGGGAGAAGGTGTTGGATAACTTATACTACAGTCCCGACAGTCCGGCGGCCTATAGTGCATTGACGGCTCTCTATCGAGCGGCCAAACCCCAGGGGATACAACGTGCTCAAGTCCGAGATTGGTTAAGAAAACAAGACACCTATACCTTACATCGAGCTGCCCGTCGCCATTTTCTACGGAACCGGGTCATCGTGGGAGGACTAGATGCCCAATGGCAAGCAGATTTGGTCGATATGAGCGCCTTTGCCAAACACAACGGTGGGAATCGGTATATCTTGACGTGCATCGATATCCTGTCGAAGTATGGGTGGGTGGTACCCATCCGGACGAAAACGGGGGCGAATCTCATAGCGGCGTTCAAGGACATCTTCAAGGCCGGGCGCAAACCCATGTATTTGCAAACCGACAAAGGCACGGAATTCCTCAACCGTCCGTTCCAACAGTTTCTGAAAGCCCAGAAGGTGTTTTTCTTCCATACGTACAGCGAGACCAAGGCTTCCGTGGTGGAAAGGTTCAACAGGACATTCAAAGGCCGCATGTATAAATATTTCACCTACAAGAATACAAGGCGGTACATCAATGTTCTCCCGAGGCCCGTCCCCTGTACAGACCTTTTGGTCTTTGATATATGTTGGCACTTGTGGGAAGTTGATGCTGGGTCGACATCGGGCCTTACAGACTAGTCTTTTGTCTGAAATGCCGTCATTTACATCTGGCGACGATACAGCTCACCAATCTCCAATTTATGAGTTGTCACAGCGAAACAGCTCACCAATTACCAGTATACGAGTTGTCAGAGCATTTCTATCATAGCTCTAGATTTGTATCTAATACAGCTTATGCCGGTGCTAGGGGCCGTGTGGTCATATCATCCAAGTTGCCACATGAACAGGTACAATAAAAGCGTACCGGAGATACAACACATATCACGAATCGTTAGATTCTTGGTATGCGCTTTAGAATAGGTTAACCAGAAGACTATTCTGTGAAGTCATGTGACGCAGTCAGTATGTCGGCACCTCTTCCCACTACCCTTATATGTGTTGTAATTGTACCCCAGGCAATCGCAGCGAACGCCGAAGGAGAGGACCTTGTACGGAACAGTAAAGTCAAGGGCAAGTTCGAGAAATGTTACTTGCCCAACTGGAGCGATGAGCACTTCCTGATTAAACGACGCCTACCCCGAGAGCAGCGAGTCTATGAACTGGAAGATCTTCAAGTGGAACCATTGCTAGGGACGTTTTACGAGATGGAATTACAGCCTATCGTAAAAACAAAGCAAGACTACTACACGGTGGAGCAGATTTTGAAAACGGAACGTCGACGTGGCAAACTATTTCATTTCATCAAATGGTAAGGCTGGCCCAGTTCCTTCAATTCCTGGGTCGCGGCCAACCAGGTGAAACGACTATAAAGCCAGACACCACTGCCGTCATATTTCATTCCACGTTCGACCACGGTGCTATGGACAAACAGCAGCTGCCTCTGCGCAAAGCGCAAGTGGGCTTTGTGGTGATATTGCTAACCCTGCTGTGTGTGTTGTACGGAGGTGTGTTTTACCACGTAGCCTATGTCAACACGCTACTTAACCAACTGAGAACTCCAGCCACCAGTCAAACCAGTCTACAGATAGCACCAGTCAACCCCGTATCGAGGCCAGTCATCACCACCACCAGACCCCGTGTACAAGCCACATCGAGCTCCACACCAAGTATACGGTCCACATCTACACCAAGTACACCCACCACGTCTGAAAACCCACCGGATTTCATCCCTCACAGTGAACAGTCAACGACGACCGACGTTGTACCCACCACCACTCCAGTTCACTCGTACCAAATTTACAAGAGCGGGTTACCATGACAGCGGATACACCTCCAACCATGGACCCTCGGTGGCAGCATCCCTTCACTTGCGTCATCGCAGGACCGACGGGCTCCGGCAAAACGCACTTCGTCAGGAAGCTCCTTCAACACGCTGACAGCATGATCACTCCACCCATTGCACGAGTCGTGTGGTGCTATGGAGAATGGCAGGCAGCGTATGCAGCAATGCCCCATATCACGTTCGTGGAAGGCCTACTCAACCTGTCCGATTTGGAACCGGACACCTTGGTGGTTCTGGATGATCTCATGGCGGAGACGGATGCGCGGGTCACCCAACTCTTTACCAAAGGCAGCCATCATCGACGGCTCAGCATCATCTACATTGTGCAGAATCTGTTCAGTAAAAACAAAGAACATAGGAACATCAGTTTAAATGCCCACTACCTGGTGGTCTTCAAAAACCCGAGAGATACCACGCAACTGCTGCACCTGGCGAGACAGCTGTATCCCGGCCGCACACCGTTTGCGTTGGAAGCCTTTACATTACAAGCGTCTAGTCCGTCATTCATAATCCAGCCGTCGTCCATTAGAGAATATCCGCGTCCATAAGATACCACAACCCCTCGACACGGTTCTATGCTCTTCGACCTCAAGCAAGCCCATCATCCGAACGCATGACACGATCATACGTAGAAACTTCTGCTCGTAGCCATGCGGTAACGGGTGATATCTGAGTGTAATAGGGCGTTTCTCAAATGGTCACATCCGATTGGTCCCGTTAGCTCCGACATCGGCGCAATCACATTCATAAAACGAAGACACACCTCCAAAAAGCGATCGATTGAAACGATCCCTTGGTGGGCCTCGGAGTGCCCCCATCACAAAATAAAAAGCATATCATTTTCCTGTGAACTGTCGCCAATTTTATTTTTTACAAATATGTTAGGCCGCTTGTAATATGATTTTTCTTAAGGAAAACAAAGAACCATGCTCCATTAGAGTGAGAAATAAAATAGCTAATTCGCACAACTTCGGTTTGGTCTCCCACAGTCTTGCGCCTCGAGCATGTCGAGCGCTAAAAGTGAAATTGACACGTCTCCTGTCTGAGATTTCCAGGTCAAAGTATTTGAATACGGACAATTTCATTGGCTCGTTTAAATGGAGCGGACATGCGACTTGATGCTTGGGGAAGCTGACATCGGGCGAAATACACGGAGAATGAAGACATTGAGCTAAGGGTAGTGTTAAGTGAAATGTGAAATGCCCTTAGCAAGCTAAGATGAAGCAAACCACCCCCGGACACCTTCGACTACGGACCGGCATCTTTCCCGGAGAGACCCACCACGTGTACATGCAAAAATAATGTAAACACACCCACAGTGGCTCCCCCAGCTGGAGTGTGTGTGTTTGATGAATGGGGGTAATAAAAAGAATTAATACCACAGCATGGATGACTTTGTCTCTGTTCTCTGAGGTAGATAAAAATAGCAGAGTTGCGGGTTCTAGCATTAGTTGTACATGACGTCTGCGCGGGTACGGAAGCACGCTCTGACGCTCCATGTATTGAAGACGGCCCACCCGAGTTGGTCCGAACCATTGTACGCCCTGCGGACCCTGACCTTGTACGCTGTCTGTGCGAGATCGGGTACAACCTGTTAAAAGGCAACGTACCACTGACTCCGGCTCAGAATTACAAGCGTTTAGTCCGTCATCCATAATTCAGCCGTCGTCCATTAGAGAATATCCGCGTCCATAATCCAAAGACCTATTCCATATTCCATATAACAGTATTAGCACCAAATTCAAAAAGACAATCATAGTATACATAAACATAGGACCAAGTTGGCCAAGCATAAGACAGGTCTCCGAACCCTAGTCCAGAAGCGAGTCTCTCAAACACAAACGAAAATGGTGTTACACAAAGGCGGCTTTCTCGGGACCATCTTAGCACCGTTGGCCGCTTCCGTGTTGGGTCCAGTATTGGGTGGACTCTTCGGCCGACAACGAACCACACGAAAAAAATGGTCCTCGTCGAACCACGGTTCCTTCAAAACCTCCAATCGCCCTACCCTGTCCCACCTACAGTGAAGACCATCAACACCCTCGATGAAGAGATGCAACAGATCTTACAGAGACCGGGGTTAAGCGACAGTGAGAAAGTACAACGGTACAATGAGACGCTTCAACGGTACATGATGTGCATGGACCAATACAAAACCCTCTCTACCCCAGCACCACCATCACCACCACCACCACGTGACACACCGCCGACCTCAGCACCGCTCAAACAGCCGCCATTACCAGGGGTACCACCCACAGCCCCACAGTGGTTGGAAGACGAAGTGCTGAAGAGTGTACCTGCATCGTTCAAGAAACAAGCTGGCCTGGTATTACAACGGATGAAACAGAATCCTAACATGACTTGGAATGATAAAGGTGAACTCCTGGTACAGAATCAGGTGGTCGCTGGTATTCACATGACTGATTAAGTGAATGACCTGATGCGTCAACGCAGGTCGCACACGGATCCTCGAGGATGGGAGGTCTTCGCTCAAGGCTTGAAAGACATGCATGTACCACAGGAATTGGTGGGGAACTCCCAGCGCTGGGCCTGGATGCAGCGGACCCAGCAATCGCCGAGTGGCTCACTATTTTCCTGGGAAGCCGAATGGGAAGCGGAGTCACCCCCCAAAACACCACCACAACGGGCACCTTCTTTTCACGCCTTTTAAAACCACCCTTGATCAAGACACCCCACATCTCCAGAGCTGTGACACGTAGCAAGTCACCGCGACGAACACGACGCCGGACACAACCGCCCAAGGCCTGGAACACCTATTAAAACCAACAGCAGCAGCAGGACAGCTCAGTCGCCATGTTTTACCTCACCCTACTCAGTAACAGTTCACTGGATGTGTTTCCTGACAACACCTTGGCCAAGTACGTGACCCAGTTACCGCAACCGTTCCATTTACCTGGACGTTGGGATTGCGGTCTCGTGGATATCCAATACCCTTACTCGTGGTACAACGTGCGAGCCAATGAAGTGTGGGACGAGGTGATCTGCGAAGGAAAAAAATACCCGACTCACCCTCCCCGAAGGCCAATACGATACCCCCAAGGAGTTCATGCAGGGGCTGATAAGACAGTTGCATTATAAGGCTCTACGGGAGGTCACGAATACTTCAACACCCATCAAATCCTTCCCCTTCAAGAATCACGTTGACTTCGATTACAACGCACACAACGACAAAGCACAAATCCTCCTCACCGCCAACGTGAGTGTCGTACTGAGTCCTATCCTACAGCAAATACTGGGTCTCGCTCACCCGACCTATACGGATCCATCCGAGGACCATGGCCAGATCCCGATGGATATGAAGTCGGGTATGTACGGGCTCTACGTCTACTCGGGCGTGGTCGACAACCACATCGCGGGCGATATCAACACACCTCTGTTACGGGTCGTCCCCATCAAAAAGACGTATGGAGATCAAGTCACCCACAGTTTCACCCACATGCTCTACCTACCCGTACGACAAACCGACATCAACTCAATCACGGTGGATATAAGAGATGACACGGGACGACCGGTGGCATTCGAACGAGGAAAAGTGGTGCTGACACTTCATTTTCGACAAGCACGTGCTCCCCACTTTGTATAATGAAGGTCCCTTACGAGTGCGATTCACGCAGCTATATGAACTATTATGACCAACAGGCCGGGGGTGGCCTTCCCGTCTTTAGTGGTGCATGCATGCAACGAGGACATGGGCTGGGGAACATACTCGGGAGTATCGTTAAAACGTTCCTGCCCTTGGTGACGCTTGGAGTGAAAGCGATCGGCAAACAAGCGGTACGCAGTGGACTGCAAGTTGCCGGTGATGTCTTGGGTGGTACGGCACCCAAAGAAGCCTTGAAATGTCGGGCCCAAGAAGCGGAAGGCGTCCCTGGTGGCCAAAGCACAACGCACCGTAGGGAATAAAAGACCTGCACCACCGAGACCACGCACCAGTCGACGTCCGACCCAGCGACGACGCACATCGAAGACCCAGGATATCTTGTCTTAAACATGTCCTTAATCCACGCAGAGTCCTGCCCCTCCACCAACAGTGAATTTGATTTGTGGACCGTCCCGCCTACACAGACCAGTGCCGAACAAGGATTATGGGTGGATCATCTCCCGCTCTCCAGCATCAACGAAACAGGGCCCATCGAGTTCACCATCAGTAATGCGGATACGGCCTATGTGGATTTAGCCCATACACACTTGTAGGTGAAAGCCAAGGTCGTCAATGGGGATGGCTCCAGAATCATCCAAGCAGCAACGGTGGGCCCGTCGAATCTCTGGCTGCACTCGATGTTCCAACAGGTGGATATTTTTCTCAGCGACAAACCCGTCAGTGACTCGACCAACACGTACCCCTATCGAGCCTACATCGAGACACTGTTGTCGTATGGACGAGAGGCTAAAGAATCTCAGCTGACAGCCGCTTTATTCTACCAGGACACAGCCGAGCACATGGACATGGTGGGCAATGGAGGATATAACAAACGGAAGGCTTTCACTGCGAACGGCGCTTCGGTGGATCTCATGGGTGGACTGCACGCAGACATTTTCATGCAAGACCGGTACCTCTTGAACAAGATCCCCATCAAAATCCGACTGATACGGGCGCCTCCGACCTTCGCCTTGATGGCCACTAACGTAGAGGGGCATGCAGCTGACTATAAGATTGTCATCCAAGACGCAGTCCTGTATGTTCGAAAAGTGAAACCGAATCCAGCCGTTCAATTGGGACACCTCAAAGCCTTGGAAACAAAACCAGCCCAGTACCTTATCCGACGTGTACAAACCAAAGTGTTCTCTGTGCCTGCTGGAAATATGATCGCCAACAAAGAAAACCTGTTCCTGGGGAAACTACCCAAGCGATTGATCCTGGCCTCTGTGGAAAATACCAGTTTCAGCGGAGCCTACCCAGAGAATCCGTTTGACTTTCAACATTTTGGCATCATTTTTGTGGCCCTGCATGTGGAAGGTCCCAGCTACGGCCTTAACACCGAACTTTGGGCGCAGGAATTTCATTCGAGCCTATCAGAGCCTGTTTACAGCCACCAGTCAAATCAACCAGGACGAAGGGAATATGATCAGTCGTGAGGACCACGCGAACGGATACACGTTGTTCTGTTTCGATCTGACCCCCACCTTAGAGAACGACCATCAGCTGGCCCTGGCCAAGCAAGGCAATTTACGGTTGGAAATCCACTTTGCACGAGACCTCGGGACCACCGTCAATGTGATCTGCTACGCCGAGTTTGATAACATCATTCAAGTGTACAAGGCGCACAACGTCCTGTGTGACTTTGCCACCTAACATGGATACAGACCAGATAAACACCGTGCTGGAGAATGACCCAGGGACACGTATGGTCTTTCAAGGGGTGTTCGCCCGAGATGTGTTCCCATTACACCGTATGTATCCTGCTGCTTACGTTCTCAGCACGGACCCGATGGATCGGCCCGGTGAACATTGGGTGGCCGTGTACTTGACAGAACAGGAGGGCGAATACTTTGACCCGTACGGCCTGCCACCTCTCCATCCCGATTTAACAGACTTCATGGATCAAGGCACAGAGACCTGGTGTTGGAACAGTCAAACGTTGCAAAGCTTGACCAGTAGCGTGTGCGGACAATATTGTTTGTTTTACCTGTACCATCGATGCCGGGGAACCTTATCTACCATCGTACAGATGTTTGACGAGTACTCCAAGGCCGAGGACCGAGATGTACTCGTATATGACTGGGCCGCCCATCATTTCAATGTACAAGCCCCGTTCTGGGATTAAGTTCTTTCAACGTACAAGCCCCCTGTTCTGGGCTTAAGTTTACAAGCCCCCTGTTCTGGGCTTAAATTCTTTCAATGTACAAGCCCCCTGTTCTGGGCTTCAGTTTTCACGTGGTTGTTCTCAAGTTGTTGTTGTTAGTTATTATTGAATAAAAAACAAAATGAGATCTCACCAAAAAAAATCCCTGTCTTGTATGTTTCTAAATGAGCATAATGCATGAAGGCTATAGCAGACATGCGAGGATTCGGTGAAACTGGCTTTGAACACCGTGGAGAAAGTAGCCAATCAGTGGCCTAGGATAATCCGAAATTCACCCGCACACTTTCGGTGATGCCGCGCCCGCGTGCGGCCGGATTACAAGCGTCTAGTCCGTCATTCATAATCCAGCCGTCGTCCATTAGAGAATATCCGCGTCTATAATCCAAAGACCTATTCCACATTCCATATAACAGTATTAGCACCAAATTCAAAAAGACAATCATAGTATACATAAACTTAGGCTTGTTTCCTGGATAACCTGCGCGCGCCCTTTTCCTACAATTCCCTGTCTGCGCATGCGCAAAATGTCGACAACGGACGAAACAACAGTCCAATCGGATGTCCCCTCACATATGCTTCACATTGATACCTCATACGACTCCATCGTCTCATTAGTGGCTCAACTAGATCCCAAAACGTCTATTTCCATACACTTTGTCTATTGCTCATGCGCAGAATGACGATATTCCTACCCCACATCCACCCAGTCGGATACCCCCTCACATATGCTTCACATTGATACCTCACTCGACCCCATCGGTCCGCTAAGGGCTCACCTAGATCCCAAAACGTCTATTTCCATGCCCTTTGTCCACCGCGCATGCGCAGAATGACGATATTCCTACCCCACATCCACCCCATCGGATGCCCCCTCACATATACTTCACATTGATACCTCACTCGACTCCATCGGACCATGCAGCGTATTTAAATTCTGGGGACTACTTTTTCGCCGCGGAAGCTTTTTCCCGCGACCGCATCACCACCAGACCGCATCATCGTTTTTGAAAACGAGGGTTCTCGATTTGCCATTTCTAACCATTTAACATATTCAAATAGCTGGCGCATTTTTCGGGTACCTCCGAAAATATGGCTCCAGATGCTTGCTACCTACTACTGCCGTCTAACTGGGAAAATGTTGTTGTTGCTGCAGGTAGTGACACCTGGTGGCAAATTTAAAATTTGGTTTCCGGGCAATAGGTTGAGGATGCCTTCAGCTTCTCGTCAAATTTGGTTTGCAGATAATGCCTTGAGATGTCACTTGGGGTTGCTTCTCGGTTACATAATTTCCATGCTTCACTGCATGGAAACCATATTACAGAAGCAATCAACTTTCAGTCAACCGTTCTGAGTTGATCTTAAAACTTGGGAAGGCAGAAAGACCCTTCCGCATCCAACGCCTATGAAGCAGCAGTTGCCTCCCTCATGTATATCCCCTGAGATCAACAATGCTAAAAAATATTGCTGCCATTTTGGCGGGGGACCTAGCATCCTTTGGCTGCTTGTCAATCTATAATTGCGGAAGAGACTTCAAGCTCTAGCTACTCTCTGAAGTTTCACTTTGCGAACTATCTGGCAGACGTAGGCAAGTAGAGGGCTGGTGGTTTTGATTCGGCTGTGTGTATACCTCCCGTTTGTCCTTAAATGAACCAAAACCGCTGATGATGGCGGTGAATTGAAATTTGAAATATATAAATAAAGGCAGATCTACGCTGTGTCTCTGTCCTCTATCATAGTAGGTGGCCATCTTGTTTTGGTGTATTCATTAAAGCGATCACATCAGTTGATGTCATCGACCTCCAGGATCTACTTTTGACAAATCCAAATTGGGACGTGCGCGTTTCTATACTCTGAGTATATTTTTTGTAAGTTTTTCGTTGAGAGATAACAAATTACTTTTTTTGCTATGCTTGACAAAACTCTCTATTAAAAAATATATTTTGTGACAGCAAGTTTATATAAAAAAATCAAATCTGTTAAGGAACAAAATTTAACAAAACAGAATGCATGATGTACGGATAGATTTCTGCATTGATTATGTAATCAAGCCATCATCGTTTCATAATCTACTTGAAATTTGTCTCAAATATAACATTCCTATGGTAAGTAGGCAATAGATACCAATCAGTTTGTCTATCAGACCACGGAGTTTATTAGGAAACCTAGTAGACTGACCCCCTGATCAGACGTTTCAACAGGAACGATAATATATGATAACACGACATGCAGCATCCCGCTCTAGATCCTCTGTATTCCTACATGTAGTTACGCGCACAGAGGCTTGTTGTTGATCAGTTATGAATTAATATTAATATCCATACTCTCCTCCTACTCCATTAAGACAAGGGGACGCGCATGCGGGCCCAAGTTTCTCGCCCTCCGACGAAATGGCAACTCACAGATTAAATACTACTTTTATCCGTCCTTATGTTTTTACCTTAACGTGCTCTCCAAACATCAATTCATTAATGGGAACATAATAACTCTTAGTTCTGTTTCCTTTAATTGCGTAAATCCATCAATCAAAACAGCTCAATCCCACCATTTCAACGCTTATGTCAAAGAACTGGGAACGGTAGTCCAGTGCACGTGACCAGCATATGACCCACCATACTGCTGAATTTGGGCAAGGCTTTGGTGTAAGACCGCCCATTGAAAAAGTAATACGATATCCTGGACAAAAGACTGACAATACAACTTTGATCAACTTTGATCCTTTGTCAATTATATTTCGTGAGTCTTACACCAAATCGTTGGCTGAATTGTGAATTTGTTCGCGCGAACTCAATGGCCGAAATTACTACACGGGTTATGTTAGTTTGTCTACGATCCAAGTATTTCGTCCTTTGACATCGTCTCGGAAAAATATTATTTTCCGCGACATTCGATGTAGTAATTTCGATCATTGAAATCGAAATTCAGCCCGTATCGGCGGATGACATGCCAGTGACCTTTCCAGTTCTTTGACAATAGCATTGAAATGGCGGGGTTTAAACTGTTTTGATAGATGGATCCACGCAATTAAAAGGAGCGGAACGAACTGAAGTTTGGAGAGCACGTTGAGGAAAGAAATATGTGAGTTGCCGTTCCGTCGAGGTGGGGGAGGGGGAAACTGCGGTCCGCATGTGCGTCCCCTTGACTTAATGGAGTAGGAGGAGAGTATATATGAATATTAATATCATAATTAATAATTGATCAACAACAAGCCCCTGAATAATCATCTGCTAGAAATGTGTGACCTACTTCCTGGATACTCACTTTAATTCAATACATACATACATGTACCTTATAGGTGAACTGCATATGTGCTGATTGTTTCTGTTTCTGTCTGGTGTATATTGAACCATTTTATTGCGAATATGCCACCAAAATTCTGAGAAAATCCTTACGCCAATGTTTGGTAACCACAAGAGGGGCATCTCAATATCAAACCGAGTGTTGGCGAATAAGAACATGAAGAACGACTGGCCCTTCTCACTCAAGATTTTTAACCTGTGATGTCCAAGAAGATGAAAGGATTTCTTCTCCGTTTTATTTATTACGTAACAAGTAACAGAAATAGTTATGGTCATACGCCTGTCAGAGTCAACTTCCCTGAAAGACAATTATAATTGCGACCCCAGTTTTCTAGTTTCAAGAGATTTTCCAGGCATGTTTGATCATAGCATAGACATAAGACTTCAAAGTATTTGAGGTAAATTTAGCTGTATCAATTTTATTCAAATTTGACTTAAATACTGAAACATGAACCTATTTATTTGTTTTAATTTAAATTTAAAAAAACTTGACCACTATATCACTGATATATAAAAGTCCTGATCTTCCAAATCGACACCTTTGTTGATAATAACTGGATTGTTCAACTGTGTTGTGATTCAATTGGAGGATTGCTTTTGCCTCAAATTGCAAACTTAACCTGGATCATTCACCTCAGCCTGTCGCCCCATCCCCATCTCCTGTTTGACATAATTTGTTCTGCTTCAGATTACTTGCTAGCAATGTTGGTCTTAAAAGGACCATGTATGTTTAGATGGGTAAATGGCCCCAGAACAGGTGCGGAAGAAGTGCCAAAATTAAAATATTACATACATAAGTGTGACAGGATCTTCCTTATCTGTATTCAGGTCCTACTTTTGCATAAACCCCCAAGTCCGTATTTCAGATTAAATCTCTGGTTCGGTTGTTGGCAATACCCAAAATGGCTGTTCAGTTTACTAATTTATGTACGGTGCTAAATCTGGTTATATCACCTACGAAGACGGGCCATCGTGACGTGACATGGTGTCAGAAGTGAAACTAAAGGACTGAACTTTAATTGCACCCGTTTGTATGGGTTTGCCAGCCCAGGTATTGTGTATAGTTTTCGCGTTGAACTTTGGTTCCTACACCATTCATAATAGCAGAATGGCTGATGACGACGTGGTTGTGCCCGGCATGCCAACAGTCTTGCAAAATGTACCATTACCTGCAAAATTGGATCTTTCTGGTAATTTAGCCAGAAACTGGAAGAACTTTAGCCGCATGTGGCGGAACTATGAGATTGCATCGCGACTGGAACTCCAGTCAATGAACATACGAATTGCCACGCTTCTTACATGTATTGGCGCAGATGCCATGCAAGTGTTTGATGGGTTTAAGTTTGAGGACGAGAACCAAGCTCAGGACATCGCCGTAGTGCTGACTAAATTCCAGGACTTTTCTATTGGAGAAACTAACGAAACTTATGAAAGGTATGTGTTCAACAAACGCAATCAGGAGGACACTGAAACTTTTGATGCATGGTACTCCTGTCTGAGAGGTTTGGTTAAAACTTGTAATTTTGGTCAACTTGAGGATGATTTATTGAGGGATCGGATTGTCGTGGGACACCGAGAAAACAGTACACGTAAACGATTACTTCAGGAAGCCAAATTAACATTAAAAAAATGTGTAGACATTTGCCGTGCGGCAGAATCAACAAGTTTGAAACTGAAAGTTATGGCTCCGACAGAAGCAACAGCTTCGACTGATGAGGTAAACTATGTGAAACACAAAACATCCAACCGACAAGAGAAAAAACGCAATGGGCCTTTCCAACAAATTAAGAAAACTGTGAACTGTAAATTTTGTGGCATTCGACATGAGTTAAAGAAGGAGGCGTGTCCAGCTAGAGACAAAACGTGCTATCGATGTGGTTTTGTCGGGCATTTTGGCAAGCGATGTGCCCAGTCACAGGGAAAATTTAAACCTGACAAGGTACATACTGTTAGTGAATCTTATGACTCCGATTCCAGTGTTGAGTGTGTGCTCACAGTCGATACCAGTGAAAGTAGTGTTAAAACAGGGGTTTCGCCAGGGGATGAGATCAATAGTGTTGGACTACCACCCAAACGATTGAATGCAGATATGGTGATTGGTGGTGAATTAACCACATTCCAGCTTGATTGTGGGGCCACATGCAATGCACTCCCAGTGGATATATACAAACAGGTGTGTAAGGATCCTGAACTCAATAAATTGGAACAAACCTCATCAAAACTCAAACTATTTGATCCAAATTCACAGATCCAGCCTTTGGGTAAAACGCGCACCAAGTTAATAAATCCAGTGACAGGAAAGAAATACAGTGTGGAATTTCAAGTGGTACCCAATCGCTGCAAGCCAATTTTGGGATGTAGGGCAGTTGTTCAAATGGAGTTAATCCAGGTGAACTTTCATAACTTCAATGCTGAAGATGTTAGGGGTGTGGATGACAAAGTTGAGTCTGACCTGATTCTGACAGATATTCAGAGGAAATATGAAGATGTCTTCACAGGGCAAGGAACATTAGAAGGTGAATATCACCTAGAGGTAGACAAATCCATACCACCTGTCCAGTTACCACCAAGGAGAGTACCATTGTCTGTTAAAAGTGCTCTCAAGGATGAACTAGATCGGTTGACGAGCATGGGTATTATCACCCCAGTATCCAAACCAACTGAGTGGGTCTCGAGCATGGTCGTAACACACAAGTCGAATGGCAAAATTCGATTGTGTTTAGATCCAAAACCACTAAATAGAGCGCTTAAGCGGAGCAAATATCCAATGACGACGATCGAAGATATTTTGCCAGATCTGGCAAAGGCCAGAATATTCAGTATTGCTGACGCCAAGGATGGATTTTGGCATGTGCAATTAGATGAGAGCAGCAGTCTACTGACAACGTTTTCGTCGGCCTGGGGCAGGTACAGATGGCTTCGGTACAGATGGCGCCTGAAGAGTTTCAGAGGCGAATAAATGATGCCTTGGAAGGTCTTCCAGGGGTCAAGGCTGTTGCGGATGATATCATGATTTGGGGTGTTGGGGACACAGATGAAGAGGCGGAGCGAGATCACGATCAGAAAATGATTGCTTTCCTGGAGCGCTGCAGGGTTTCGAACATTAAGCTGAACAAGGACAAATTCAAATACAAGCAGAAGTCTGTACCTTACATCGGTCACGTGATCACCAGTAGTGGTTTGATGCCGGATCCAGCCAAAGTGAAAGCGATTCGTGACATGCCGTCTCCAACAAATCGGGATAGTGTCCGTCGACTGATGGGAATGCTAAACTACTTACAGAAATTCACACCGGATCTATCAAATGTTTCATCACCCATACGCGATCTGCTCAAAGAGGACACAGAATTTCAGTGGGATCCAATGGTTCAAGGCAAGTGTCTAAATAAAATCAAGGAGACGCTCTCCAGTGCGCCAACACTGCGCTACTTTGACAGTACACTGCCTGTCGTGGTCCAGTGTGACGCGAGTCAAAATGGGTTGGGAGCAGCACTCCTTCAGGGTGATCAACCCGTGGCGTACGCATCTCGTTCACTCACGGACACAGAACAGCGATATGCACAAATTGAAAAGGAATTATTGGCGATTCTGTATTCCTTAGAGAAATTTGAGACATACGTGTACGGCCGTAAGGTGATCGTGGAGTCCGATCACAAACCGTTAGTGGCAATTCAAAAGAAAAGCCTTCTGAGCGCGCCGAAGCGACTCCAACGGATGTTGCTGCGCCTCCAGAAATTCGATTTCGAAATAGTCTACAAGCCTGGCCCCCAGATGTATATCGCAGATACCCTTAGCAGGGCATTTCCGAAATCTCCCGACCAAACAGAAGGAGATAGAGGTGAAAATGTCATGGGTGTCGAGACGAGATCGACTGTGGAAACAGAAATAGAAGAAATCAACATGACAGACTATCTGTGTGTAACAGAGGAGACAGTTACTGAAATTCGAAATGGAACCAAACAGGATCCTGACTTGTGTAAACTGATCGAGGTCATTCAGTCTGGATGGCCAGTCACCACACAGGGTGTCCCGATCTCCATACAGTGTTACTTCAATTTCCGTGAAGAATTAGTTGTACAGGATGGCCTTGTGTTCAAGGGAGAACGACTGGTAGTTCCTGCAGTGTCGCGTGGGAAAATCCTGAGAAAACTGCATCTGAGTCATTTGGGGATTCAGAGTACGATTCGGCGAGCACGAGAAGTTGTGTATTGGCCTAACATGGCTAAGGACATTGAGGAACACATTCAGCTGTGTGAACCATGCAAAACATTCCAGCCAGACCAGCCCCGCGAGCCTATGGTCAGTCATCCAATCCCAGACCTCCCATGGGATCAGGTGGGAGTAGATTTCTTTGAGTTTAAAGACCAGCATTATATTGTCTGTGTAGACTATTACTCTGATTTCTACGAAGTAGATCGTGTCTCATCTTTGATAGCACCTGTAGTTATCAGACAGATGAAAAGCTACTTTGCTCGACATGGAATACCATGCAAAGTTATCTCGGATAATGGGCCGCCGTACAATTCTGCTGAGTTTGAACGATTCGCCAGTGACTTTGGGTTTGAACATATCACCAGCTCGCCTCGATATCCACAGTCGAACGGAAAAGTTGAAAGTGCAGTGAAATCAGCGAAAAAACTGATGAAGAAAACCACAGAGGCCAAAACGGATCCCTTCTTGGCATTGTTGGAACTGCGAAATACTCCAACGGAAGGAATGGATAGCTCTCCGACGCAACGTCTCTTCGGTAGACGAACACGTGGCGTGGTACCGATGACACGGAAACTGTTGCAGCCAAGAATTGTGTCTAATGTCGCAGAGAAATTGAGGCGCCGTAAAGCACATCAAGCCTTTTATTATGACAGAGGGACGACAGAGTTAGACACACTTCGACCAGGACAATCAGTTCGAGTTCGGTCAACGACCAATGATCAACGATGGGTACGAGCTACCGTGGAGAGTCAGGTAGATGTGCGTTCATACATGGTTCGAACTGAGGATGGTCGAATGTACCGACGTAACCGGAAACACTTGAGAGATGAGAAATGTACAGGTGATCACTCTGATAGTGTGTTGCCTCAGCCATTTCTCATCCGAGAACAGGATCCTAATATGGTTACAGTGCCTGTAACCAGACCATCATCTAGACCTGTGACGTCAAGTGCCATGACGTCATCACCAACTGAATCTGAAGTGCCAACACACACTAGACCCACCGAAGTCGTTCACCCAGACCAGCCGGACAGCCACGTTACAACTACAAGGAGTGGGCGTGTGGTAAAAAGGCCTGTTAACAGTGACTATGTGTATGGATAAATCTATAATAGTGGAAAAGTACAGTCACTGCATAGAGACTCTAAATAGGAAGGAAACTACCATAAATTAGAGACTCTAACTGTAAATACGTTGTCATTGGTGTTTCCTATATCGACAAGATAATATTTTAATTTTGTAGTTCTTACCTTGACCGATAAGATAACGAAGAGCTGCACCATTTGGTTATTCGAGTGGCTAAAGAAGAGACGACAAGTTAGATTCGAGTGTTCAGAGTTCTTTATTCAAGTTGATTTGAGTTAATCTGACAGCGAACAATGGACTGCAACAATGGACATATTATACCAGAAAAATGCGGACTGCACTATGCATGTTTAAAAGTTAACAAGTTCTTTTATCTTTGGAGGGAAAGATGTGACAGGATCTTCCTTATCTGTATTCAGGTCCTACTTTTGTATAAACCCCCAAGTCCGTATTTCAGATTAAATCTCTGGTTCGGTTGTTGGCAATACCCAAAATGGCTGTTCAGTTTACTAATTTATGTACGGTGCTAAATCTGGTTATATCACCTACGAAGACGGGCCATCGTGACGTGACAATAAGAAATTGTTCAGTTGGCATGAAGTACAATATTTTATTATATACTTGGCGATGAGATAGTGAAAATTATCAATCGAATAAAAGCGATATTTTCACAGTGATGATATGAAAAATATCATCACGGTGATGATATGACAAATGATGTCACAGCGCACAAATACATGTTACCGTGGTCACAGTGATGAGGCAATTGACCAAACCTCCGCAAGGTTTGTGCGCCAAAGAAAAAGAAGCTAAATATTTTAGAAGATTTGTATGTTATTATGCCTTATGATGACCAGATTTTGACAGGAAATAAAACACAAATAGGCATAAATTGCATAAGAAATACCGGCAATGGCGATAATGGGACCGACTAGTCACGTACGCGTGCACCTGAACATGCGCGACGTGACTGCAGTTTGGCCAGAGCAGTGCAGAGCGCAACACCAACTCAGCGTGGAAAATAAAACACATTCCTCAATTGAAGGCTCGAAATTGGGGTCATATCATGAAAATGTCGCACCAAAGTTGATGAGAAAACATGAAAAACAACTTAATTCAACGACAGTGAACTCTTGTCAGTGAGTATTCATTAAGAATCGGCAAAATCACAATGATAACTCCGCAGGCTCTCACCACCGTCGAAGCTCCACACAACAATCACGCACGACTGGTAAATTTAAATCTGGCTATAACTTATCGTAACCATTCGATTTCGATCAAAATAGTGCTATTTGGGTAGACATGAACGAAATCAAGGGGGCGAATGCGGATTTTATTTAAAATGAGAACGTTCTATGCAAAGACAAACACCCATGACAAACACTCTGTGGAACCAGGGAGGTCAACGAGAAACCAATGCGTCAAGTCCTGCCCGGGTGCAGACAGCGAGACGAGCCCCAGGATGGTCCGTGCTTTTCTGCTGAAGGGGAGGGGGGAGTTGGCTGACGGGTCGACATGAAAATCTTTTATTTGAGATATAAAGCTAATAAAATTCTTGAGATCTGCTGGATGTCATCGATACTAAAGTGCAGGATACCCGACTGAAAGAAATTCGCTTGCAGCACGTGCGATTTGTTGACAGCAAAGTAGTCCGCGAGTGACGTCACAGTGAAAATAACCAGTGTTTCAGTGTGTCTTCAGTCGAAAAAGCCAACAAAATCTGGATTATTTTAATGTTAAAAAAAAATCAGGATAAAGCAGGACAACAGAAGTATATAATAAAAAGAAAATCACCTGTTTCTTGACGAATACCATAAATATTTCATCTCGTGGGGTGAGAAAATTGGCATTTTCACTCGTGGCTTCGCCACTCGTGAAAATACCAATTTTCTCACCCCACTCGATGAAATATCGCCACGAGTGAAAATGCCAATTTTCTCACCCCACGAGATGAAATATTTATGGTATTCGTCAAGAAACAGGTGATATCCTCTATATATTTTTTACTCAGAAAAGCTTCAATGCACTGAGTATCGTCATTCTCGAATAACAGGGTCGTGAAGTAGTGCATTCGTGCAAAATCGCCAATTTTGAGGCGAAAACACCTCATATGTCTTTGTTTTAACATATGAAGATAAACGATAACCAGAACGATAACCAAAACATCTCATATTTCTTTCTATAAACATATGAAGATAAACGATAACCAGAACCAGCTTACTCGCCTCATATTTTGTTCTATAGACCAAATCTGGTTTTGGTTATCGTTTATCTCCATATGTTTACAAAGAACAATAAGAACTGTTTTCACCTCAGAATCAACTTTTTTGCACGAATGCACTACTTCACGGCCCTGTTACTCGAGAATCATGAGACTTGGTGCCTTGAAATTTTTTTGAGTATACAATATAATATTGTCAATTGAACAATTTCTTGTAGTGGAAGTATTTTATTTTGGTCCTTCTGTACCTGAGGCCATTTACCCATCTAGAGATACAAGGTCCTTTATGAGTTGCTTCTGATACTTTATCTTTCTAATAACTTTGTATTATTCACATTCCTGATTATATTTTGCAGATGTGTAATTCATGGTGGCACTTGTTCGACACTTGTTCGAACTCAACTCGGTGAGTCCGTCTGAAAGATTAATCCTTCATTCGAGTCTGTATCTGCTGACTTGTGTTGGAATCTAATCAAAATCAAACTATCCCAGTTTATTGATTTAGAGAATGACCCTTCCCATCACTTGCTCTATAAATTAAATTCAACTTCCCAGGGGTTCGACAACGATTTTAAAATGGTTCTTGCTTCTTTGTGTCCGTGGATGTCCGTGTACGCCCGTGCATGCCTGTCTGAATTTTCCGCAAGCGATAACTTCCTAACGCTTTGTTGGATTGTTCCGAAATTCGGCATACGCATTCCTTGCGACAAGACGCCAGTTGGTATTGCATTTCAGCAGCATCTACCTGAAGGTGGCTCCACTGGGTCAAAATGGGTCTTGCTTCTTTGTGTCCGTGAATGAAGGACAACATTTCCTTCAATTTTGCTATCAAATTATTCTTTTCCACATCATATGATTTACCCTCAAGCTTTTGCATGAACCATATTTTATTTCAGAAGTATAATATGAAATAATTGGTGGGGAAATCCCTGCAATACTGAACCCCTGTTTTTTTTTAATTTCGCGTCATCTTAAATGAAGGACAACATTTCCTTCAATTTTGCTATCAAATAATTGTATTCCACATCATATGATTTACCCTAAAGCTTCTGCACGAACCATTTGTGGCCACACGTGTAACTTATATTAATTACAACCTAGTTTGGGTGCACACTGTGCATATGATCAATTTCCTGAATTGAATTCGACCTTGTGGTTCTTCATCCTGACAGATGATGGCATGCAGTTGTCAGTGTGGTGGTTTCATGTACAGGGAGCTTTCTATGGCTTTCATGTCAGCACACCTACCACTACCTTCAAGGAGAGCATGCATGTCCCCATGTGGGGGGGCTAATCGTGTCAGCGCCAAATCGTGTAAAAAAATTGCGCCTAATAACGTGTTGCGCCTAACCGTGTAGGAAATTTGCGCTTAATGGTGGAACTGCGCTTAATCGTGTACGAAATTTGCGCTTATTTGTGGAACTGCACCTAATCGCGTACGGAATTTGCGCCTATTTGCTGACGCGCCTAATCGTGTAAGGAGGCTGCGTCTAATCATGTAACTGCTCCTAATCATTTGAACCATCTTGCGCCTAATTCTGCGTTGCGCCTAATCGTGTAGAAAAATTGCTCCTACTTGTGGAACTGTGCCTATTCGTGTAGGAGATTTGCTCCTAATTGTTGAATTGCGCCTATTCGTGTGAGAAATATGCGTCTAATCGTGGAAACGCGCTTATTCGTGGAAATCATGCGTTGCGCCTAATCGTGTAGAAAATTTGCGTCTAACTGTGGAAATGCGCCCAATTGTGTATAGAGACTGCGCCTGAACGTGCATAACGTGAAGACATAAGCATATGTAAAGGACGGATAAAGTCAACTTGACCTTTTTTCGGCATTTTTGGGGAGGTCACGGGGAGATCACGTGATCAAGAGGTCAAGGTCACTATAGTTCCGGGATTTCCGGCCCCGTGACCTTTGGGGCATGTATTCCTCCGCGGTCGCGGGGAAAAAGCCTCGGCGGACAGAATGTAGTCCCAAGTACGCGGGAGCCGGGGGAAATTCTCCGGCAATCTTCGCCAATCTACGGGACATTTTGGGGGCGAGAGGGACCCCTATTCAACCGGTTGGGTCGAGTGAGGTGTCAAAGTGGTGCGCTCGTCCAGGGCGATCAAGTCATGGGTGGGTGCATGTAAATTGAGGATTTGTCCCAAAAATATGAAAAGCGGAACACGAACTTTACCCCTAAAATAGGGGAAAACTCCTATCAACAAGGTCCAAAAGGGCTAATATCGATCTCCGGATTATCGAGGATGAGGACTTGTCTCCGAAAATATAAAATGCGGAACACGGACTTTACCTCAACAATAGGAGAATGATTCGAACATTTGCATCTAAAGGGGAAAATGAATGTATGGAGTATGGGGGTGGTCGTTTTTTTGTGGATTTTACTATGGGTTGTGGGGTCTTGTTTTCTTCGTCTCACCACGTAAAACGTGATGGGAATGGTCTCGGAGCTAAACTGGGAAATTTACTCCTGGACATTGCGATATGGGTTGTGGGATCTTGTTTTTCACGTCTCACCACGTAGAACACGATGGGCGGGGTCCCGAAGCTAAGCGGTGAAATTTTTCGAAAAGTTCACGGAGGTCTGGATAGGCCCATAGGCCTACTGGCTCAGTGGATAGGTCCATACTGGGCAATTCACATATGTTCATTGCGATATGGGTTGTGGGATCTTGTTTTTCACGTCCCACCACGTAGAACACGATGGGAGAGGTCTCGAAAATAAGCGATGAATTCTTTTGAAAAGTCCAGGTACCGGGTAGTTCTGTATATTGGTCCATACTGGCTCAGTGGATAGGTCCATACTGGGAAATTTACTCCTGGACATTGCGATATGGATTGTGGGATCTTGTTTTTCACGTCTCGTCACGTATAACACGATGGGCGGGCTCCCGAAGCTAAGCGGTGAATTTTTTTGAAAAAGTCACTGCGCGCATGCGTAGTGGGTAAAAAGTGCTGGGTGGACGTTTTGGGGTCTAGGTGAGCCCCTAGTGGTCCGATGGTGTCGAATGAGGTCTTATTTTGAAGCCCTCGTGGAGGAGCATCCGACTGGACTAATTTTCGTTATTCTGCCCATGCGCAATCTGGTCGTAGTATAGAAAGCAGACATTCTGGTTAAAATTCACTATTCACTATTGGTCCAAATGGGTCGTGGGAGGTGTCACAGTGAAGCTTTTGTGGGGTGGAGTCAGAATGGCGTGCTTTTATTGCAAGTCGCTTCAATCTGCGCATGCGCAGTTTGGTGTAGTAAGTAAAGTGGTCATTTTGAGGGTGCGTGGGGTTGTGTTTGGGGTAGAGAGGGACCATCCTTGGTCCGAATGCGTCGTGTGGGGTGTCATTTTGTAGCTCTCGGGGTGTAGATCCCGACTTGAGGCATGTCCACGTCATCTGTGACGTCATCAGTAGAAGTAGTAGCGAAAGCGGGCATTTTTGGGGTGTGAAAGAAGGTGTTTGGAGTAGAGAGGGACCATCCTTGGTCCGAATGCGTCGTGTGGGGTGTCATTTTGTAGCTCTCGGTATGTAGACCACCATTTGAGGCATGTCCGCGTCATCTGTGACGTCACCAATTGGTGACGTCATCAGTAGAAGTATTAGCGAAAGCGGGCATTTTGGGGTGTGTAGGAAAGCGTTTGGGGTAGAGATGGACCATCCCTGGTCCGAATGCGTCGTGTGGGGCGTCACCTTGTGTCAACGCCTGCCAACGCCAACCTTAACGCTTCAACGCCCTGGTGAATTAGCCGTGAAGCTCTGATTTTCTAGACAGTCCATGAAATTGACACTAATTCATCGAAATGCGGTGACACCCGTCAACGCCTGTCGTTACGCCTTAATCCTATCTGGCCTGGGCTTTTTGGGACCTGTCGTGGCCTGGGGTGGGGGGCCGAAATGGATCCCCTAATTATTTTTCTTACCCCTTGAGATAGGGAGCTGAAATTTACCACACTATACCCCTGGGTCAAGCTCTACCAGAAAATGTAAAAAAATGCAAGATGGCCGTATCGATGACGTCACAGTGACGTCATATTTCGGTCAGATTTTCCGAATTTTATATTTATGCAATTTCTCCCCCAAAACAGCTTGGTAAATTAGTAAATATTAATGTGATGTGAAATAAAATAGTTTTTGCCCACTTTTCATCGCAGAAAAGCAGAAATTTTGAAGAAATATGACAAAAACATCACTTTTCTGAGACCCCACATGGCCGCCATCTTGGATGTACCCATGATCCTTACCTGGGGGATCATGCAAATAGGCTCAAAATGACACCAATATGATAAACTATAAAGTCACGAAATTTCAGCTCTGTATTTTTTGTCGTTCCGGAGATAACGCAGAAAGTTTGGTAGGGCGGCGATTTCGCGCCCCCCACCCCCCAGGCCAGGTAGGGTTAACGCCCATGATGTAGACCGACGAGAGAACAACAATAACAACAACAAGGATGACAAGCCAATCATTTTATTATCCCCTCCAGTACATCAAATCCAAGCTGGGTGAGCTGCGTTGGGTATGCTTACAATACAAGTAGCCTCTTGTCCAATCAGAGGCCGTCATTTGGCGCTGCATCTGTCATATTCGTTCTTGCCCGTTAGATGTATTCTCGGCTGCTCTTGTTCAATCAGAAGTCCCCATTTCAGAAAGTTCCATCTTCGGCCATGTTCGCTCTGACCCGTTTGTTCTAATCGTCGTGGGGCAGGCCAGGATACCGTTGAGGCAACATATCCTCAAATAGTTGTTTGCGCATTCTGAGTATCTATCAGTGCATGGGTGAATACATTCATCCGATGGGGTGGTCGGTCAGCTTGGTAACGAAAAACGTGACATTGGTCGCCCTCTACGACCCATTCGGTGTTGGGGCGTTGTTGTTGGGCCCATTCTAACACATCCAATTGGTTCACTTGGTCCAGCACGGGCTCTAGCGACGCCCTATCCGTGATGGTAAACGGTTGGTCAAATACCCGGATGTTACTGCTCGGGTAAAAGTATCGGACTTGGTCTGTCTCCTTTGCTGCAGCACATAACCAAACACCAGATTCAACTTGAAGGCCGTAGTTTGATCGTTGAAGATGGCTTCCACGTATTTGAAGAGCCGAGACAGGGCTTCTAACCGAAAATTGTAGATGTCTAGTAGCAGGCGATGACGGTGGAAACATCGTCGGATCATGAACCAATGGCCCCTGTATATGTCACTGTGTCCGGTAAGAGTTCACGGGGGCATCCACTGGATCTTCCTGGAAATGCTCGATGTCGTAAGGCGTATGTGGAACAGTATCACCGGTGTCCGGCTGGATATCTAGGCCCTCTTCGACTGTAGACACAAGCAAACTGGACATGGGCTCGGTGCTCGGCAAGTGTTGGGTGGGTGGTGTCTCCGTATGTTTCATCTCCCTGGAATCCTCTTCAGGACTGACCTTCTTGGGCTCCCCTACAGTGGAAAGTGGTCGCCCATGCCGTGGTGACGGACCATGAATCAAACGCTGATGCCATCTTAACTGATTGAGCCGTTTGAAGAGTTGACCACATTCATTACGTTGTTCCGTCGCGCCCTCGTGGAGTGAGCGTTCGTGGCGCCGTAAAGCATCTTCCCGATTAAATGATCGTGCGCAGGATATACAAGTATACCGTGCGCCCTTGTGAATGCAGGACTCGTGCCGTCGCAAATCTTCTGGGCGACTAAATGGCTTCAAGCAGGTCGAACAAGAGAACACGTCGGTTGCGTATCAGAAAATACTGAACATTCCCACCTACCGCCTCTTTTATAAGCCCGCAGCCCTCAAGAACTCTCCTACGTTGTTCTTCCCAACAATCAGCGCATCGCTGCCCTGTACACTCGGGTGCGCACTTGTGACATGTCTAGCATTGCGTTATACAATATATGTCCTGTATTATAGAATATCTGCCCTGTATTATACCATATTTACCCTCTATTATACAATATCTGTCCTGTATTACACCATATCTTTGCTGTATTATACAATATATGTCGTGTGTTATACCATATCTGTCCAGTATTATACAATATCTGTCCTGTATTATTCCATATCTGTCCTGTATTATACAATATCTGTCCTGTATTATACAAAATATGTCCTGCATTATACCATATCT
Source organism: Hanleya hanleyi (assembly GCA_036873755.1). Lineage (NCBI taxonomy): Eukaryota > Metazoa > Mollusca > Polyplacophora > Lepidopleurida > Hanleyidae > Hanleya > Hanleya hanleyi. Next base: position 94,923 of record JAVTVY010040774.1, on the reverse strand, counting down.
GTGTTGTATTATACCATATCTGTGATATGTTATACAATATCTGGTGTATCATACCTTATCTGTCCTGTATTATACAATATCTGTCCAGTATTATCTGTCCTGTATTATACCATATCTGTGCTGTATTATACAATATCTGTCCTGTATTATAAAATATCTGTGCAGTATTATACCAAATATGTCCTGTATTATACCTTATCTGGTTGTATTATATCATATATCCTGTATTGTACCATATATGTACTGTACTATACAATTTATGTTCTGTATTATACAATATTTGTCCTCTATTATACCATATCTGTCATGCATTATACTTTATCTTTCCTGTATTATACCATATCTGTCCTGCATTATATTAAATCTGTGCTGTATTATACAATATTTGTCCTCTATTATACCAAATCTCTCATGCATTATATCACATCTGTCCTGTATTGTACCATATTTGTCCTGTATTACACAATACCCATGTCCAGTTTGCTTGTGTCTACAGTCGAGGAGGGCCTAGATATCCAACCGGACACCGGTGATACTGTTTCACATACGCCTCACGACATCGAGCATTTCCAGGAATATCCAGTGGATCTCTTACCGGACGCCCATCCATTAGTGACATTTACAAGGACAATTGGTTCATGATCCGTCGATGTTTCCACCGTCATCGCCCGCTACTAGACATCTACAATGTCCGGTTAGAGGACATGTCTCGGCTCTTCAAGTACGTGGAAGCCATCTTCAACGATCAAACTACGGCCTTCAAGTTGAATCTGGCGTTTGGTTATGTGCTGCAGCATAAGGAGACATACCAAGTCCGATACTTTTATCCGAGCAGTAACATACGGATATTTGACCTACCGTTTACCATCACGGATAGGGCATCGCTAGAGACCGTGCTGGACCAAGTGAATCAATTGGATGTGTTGAAATGGGCCCAACAACAACGCCCCAACACCCAATGGGTCGTAGAGAGGGTGACCAATGTCACGTTTTTCGTTACCAAGCTGACCGACCACCCCATCGGATGAATGTATTCACCCATGCACTGATAGATACTCAGAATGCGCAAACAACTATTTGAGGATATGTTGCCTCAACGGTGTCCTGGCCTGCCCGACAACGATTAGAACAAACGGATCAGAGCGAACATGGCCGAAGATGGTACTTTCTGAAATGGCGACTTCTGATTGGAAAAGAGCAGCCGAGAATACATCAAACGGGCAAGAAAGAATATGACAGATGCAGCGCCAAATGGCCGCCTCTGATTGGACAAGAAGCTACTTGTATTGTAAACATATCCAACGTAGCTCCCCCAGCTTGGGTATGATGTACTGGAGGTGATAATAAAATGATTGATCTGTCATCCTTGTTGCTGCTGTTGTTCTCTCACCGGTCTACATCATGGGCGTTAAGGCGTAACGACAAGCGTTGACGCGCGTCACCGCATTTCGATGAATTAGTGTCAATTTTATGGACTATCTTGAAAATGAGAGCTTCACGGCTAATTCATCAGGGTGTTGAAGCGTTAAGCTTGGCGTTGGCAGGCGTAGATACAAGGTGACGCTTCACACGACGCATTCGGACCACGGATGGTCTATCGCTACCCCAAACGCTTTCCTACACACCCCAAAATGTCCGCTTTCGCTAATTCTCCTACTGATGACGTCACCAATAACGTCACAGATCACGTGGACATGCCTCAAATGGTGGTATACATACCGAGAGCTACAAAATGACACCCCACACGACGCATTCGGACCAAGGATGGTCTCTCTCTACCCCAAACACAACGCTACGCACCTCAAAATGACCACTTTACTTACTACACCCAACGCGCATGCGCAGATTGACGCGACTTGCAATAAAAAATACGCCATTCTGACTCTACCCCACAAAAGCTTCACTTTGACACCGCATACGACTCATTTGGACCAATAGTGGTCCATCTCTACCCCAAACACACCCCACGCACCCCCTGAATGTCTGCTTTCTATAATACGACCAGACTGCGCAGAATAATGAAAACGGACGATAGTCGGATGCTCCTCCACGAGAGCTTGAAAATAAGACCTCATACGATACTATTGGACCTCTAGGGGCTCGCCCAGACCCCAAACGTCCACCCATCACTAGTTGTCCACTACGCATGCGCGCAGTAACTTTTTCACAAAAAAATCACCGCTTAGCTTCGGGACCCCGCCCATCGTGTTCTATGTGGTGAGAAATGAAAAACAAGATCCCACAACCTATATCGCAATGTCCAGGAGTAATTTCCCAGTATGGACCTATCCACTGAGCCAGTATGGGCCAATATACAGACCTACCCGGTACCTGGACCTTTCGAAAAAAATTCACCGCTTAACTTCGAGACCCATCCCATCGTGTTCTACGTGGTTAGACGTGAAAAACAACATCCCGCAACCCATATCGCAATGAACATATGTGAATTGCCCAGTATGGACCTATCCACTGAGTCAGTAGGTCTATGGGCCTATCCAGACCTCCGTGAACTTTTCGAATATTTCACCGCTTAGCTTCGTGACCCCGCTCGTCGTGTTCTACGTGGTGAGACGTGAAAAACAAGATCTCACAATCCATATCGCAATGTCCAGGAATAAATTTCCCAGTATGGACCTATCCACTGAGCCAGTATGGGCCTATATACATACCTATCCGGTACCGGGACATTTTGAAAAATTCCACCGCTTAGCTCCGAGACCCTTCCCATCGTGTTTTACGTGGTGAGACGAAGAAAACAAGACCCCACAACCCACAGTAAAATCCACAAAAAATGTATAGATGCAAATGTTCGAATCATTCTCCTATTGTTGAGGTAAAGTCCGTGTTCCGCATTTTATATGTTCGGAGTCCTCATTTTACCTACACCGATCCATGACTTGATCGGCAGGTCCGATAAGCCGGAGACCGATATTAGCCCTTTTGGACCTGGTTGATAGGAGTTTTCCCCTATTTTAGGGGTAAAGTCCGTGTTCCGCTTTTTATATTTTCGGGACAAATCCTCAATTTACATGCACTCACCCATGACTTGATCGCTCTGGACGAGCGCTTCACTTTGACACCTCACTCGATCCAATCGGTTGATTAGGGGCCCCTCTCGCCCCCAAAATGTCCCGAAGATTGGCGAAGATTGCCGGAGAATTTCCCCCGGCTCTCCGCGTATTTGGGATTACTTTCTATCTGCGGAGGCTTTTTCCCGCGACCGCATTATCGCCAGACCGCATCACCGAGGACGAATACGTGACCGGAAGTCCCGGAACTATAGTGACCTTGACCTCTTGATCACGTGATCTTCCCGTGACCTCCCCAAAAATGACACGATTAGACCCCCCGCACTCCACCCCCAGGGCGCCGAGACGCACCCTCTATCTCCCAACTATCCCTCGTCCGATCCTCATATATTGTGTTGGAGCATATATATCTCCAATATATATTGACAGAAGTTGAAACTTGTGTGTTGTCTGCAATATTGGGATAATTCCGCCACCCCTCAATGAATTGCAACCCAAAAGGTTTCAATTTATAAGGCACAGTCCCATGTTTTTTGTATTTGGTAAGTGGGTCCCTTGTCTATAGATCTTGCTTGGAACTGTTTTTCGTGCCAATCCGCCTCTGGGTGGCGCCACCTGGGGTCAAGTTAAAATTCCATCTCTAGACAATAACTTTTGAAAACCTTAAGGATTCTTTCCAAATTTGGTGTGTGGGTACCTTGCCTCAAGATCTGACTTGAGAATGTTTTTCATGTTGATTCATGTATATGGGGGACCACCTGAAAGCCAAGTTAAATGTTTTCAGACAATAACTTTTGAAAACCCGAACCGATTCATTCAAAATTTGGTGTGTAGGTACCTCGCCTCAATTTCTCGTTTGGCATAGTTTTTCATGCCGATCCACATTTCACCGCTTAGCTCCGAGACCCTTCCCATCGTGTTTCACGTGGTGAGACGAAGAAAACAAGACCCCACAACCCACAGTAAAATCCACAAAAAATGACCATCCCCATACCCCATACAGGCATTTTCCAGTATAGATGCAAATGTTCGAATCATTCTCCTATTGTTGAGGTAAAGTCCGTGTTCCGCATTTTATATATTCGGAGTCCTCATTTTACCTACACCGATCCATGACTTGATCGGCAGGCCCGATAAGCCGGAGACCGATATTAGCCCTTTTGGACCTGGTTGATAGGAGTTTTCCCCTGTTTTAGGGGTAAAGTCCGTGTTCCGCTTTTTATATTTTCGGGACAAACCTCCAATTTACATGCACTCACCCATGACTTGATCGCTCTGGACGAGCGCTTCACTTTGACACCTCACTCGATCCAATCGGTTGATTAGGGGCCCCTCTCGCCCCCAAAATGTCCCGAAGATTGGCGAAGATTGCCGGAGAATTTCCCCCGGCTCTCCGCGTATTTGGGATTACTTTCTATCTGCGGAGGCTTTTTCCCGCGACCGCATTATCGCCAGACCGCATCACCGAGGACGAATACGTGACCGGAAGTCCCGAAACTATAGTGACCTTGTCCTCTTGATCACGTGATCTTCCCGTGACCTCCCCCAAAATGACACGATTAGACCCCCCGCACTCCACCCCCAGGGCGCCGAGACGCACCCTCTATCTCCCAACTATCCCTCGCCCGATCCTCATATATTGTGTTGGAGCATATATATCTCCAATATATCTTGGCAGAAGTTGAAACTTGTGTGTTGTCTGCAATATTGGGATAATTCCGCCACCCCTCAATGAATTGCAACCCAAAAGGTTTCAATTTATAAGGCACAGTCCCATGTTTTTTGTATTTGGTAAGTGGGTCCCTTGTCTATAGATCTTGCTTGGAACTGTTTTTCGTGCCAATCCGCCTCTGGGTGGCGCCACCTGGGGTCAAGTTAAAATTCCATCTCCAGACAATAACTTTTGAAAACCTTAAGGATTCTTTCCAAATTTGGTGTGTGGGTACCTTGCCTCAAGATCTGAGTTGAGAATGTTTTTCATGTTGATTCATGTATATGGGGGACCACCTGAAAGCCAAGTTAAATGTTTTCAGACAATAACTTTTGAAAACCCGAACCGATTCATTCAAAATTTGGTGTGTAGGTACCTCGCCTCAATTTCTCGTTTGGCATAGTTTTTCATGCCGATCCACATTTCACCGCTTAGCTCCGAGACCCTTCCCATCGTGTTTTACGTGGTGAGACGAAGAAAACAAGACCCCACAACCCACAGTAAAATCCACAAAAAATGACCACCCCCATACCCCATACAGGCATTTTCCAGTATAGATGCAAATGTTCGAATCATTCTCCTATTGTTGAGGTAAAGTCCGTGTTCCGCATTTTATATATTCGGAGTCCTCATTTTACCTACACCGATCCATGACTTGATCGGCAGGCCCGATAAGCCGGAGACCGATATTAGCCCTTTTGGACCTGGTTGATAGTTTTCCCCTGTTTTAGGGGTAAAGTCCGTGTTCCGCTTTTTATATTTTCGGGACAAACCTCCAATTTACATGCACTCACCCATGACTTGATCGCTCTGGACGAGCGCTTCACTTTGACACCTCACTCGATCCAATCGGTTGATTAGGGGCCCCTCTCGCCCCCAAAATGTCCCGAAGATTGGCGAAGATTGCCGGAGAATTTCCCCCGGCTCTCCGCGTATTTGGGATTACTTTCTATCTGCGGAGGCTTTTTCCCGCCACCGCATTATCGCCAGACCGCATCACCGAGGACGAATACGTGACCGGAAGTCCCGGAACTATAGTGACCTTGACCTCTTGATCACGTGATCTTCCCGTGACCTCCCCAAAAATGACACGATTAGACCCCCCGCACTCCACCCCCAGGGCGCCGAGACGCACCCTCTATCTCCCAACTATCCCTCGCCCGATCCTCATATATTGTGTTGGAGCATATATATCTCCAATATATCTTGGCAGAAGTTGAAACTTGTGTGTTGTCTGCAATATTGAGATAATTCCGCCACCCCTCAATGAATTGCAACCCAAAAGATTTCAATTGATAAGGCACAGTCCCATGTTTTTTGTATTTGGTAAGTGGGTCCCTTGTCTATAGATCTTGCTTGGAACTGTTTTTCGTGCCAATCCGCCTCTGGGTGGCGCCACCTGGGGTCAAGTTAAAATTCCATCTCCAGACAATAACTTTTGAAAACCTTAAGGATTCTTTCCAAATTTGGTGTGTGGGTACCTTGCCTCAAGATCTGACTTGAGAATGTTTTTCATGTTGATTCATGTATATGGGGGACCACCTGAAAGCCAAGTTAAATGTTTTCAGACAATAACTTTTGAAAACCCGAACCGATTCATTCAAAATTTGGTGTGTAGGTACCTCGCCTCAATTTCTCGTTTGGCATAGTTTTTCATGCCGATCCACATTTCACCGCTTAGCTCCGAGACCCTTCCCATCGTGTTTTACGTGGTGAGACGAAGAAAACAAGACCCCACAACCCACAGTAAAATTCACAAAAAATGACCACCCCCATACCCCATACAGGCATTTTCCAGTATAGATGCAAATGTTCGAATCATTCTCCTATTGTTGAGGTAAAGTCCGTGTTCCGCATTTTATATATTCGGAGTCCTCATTTTACCTACACCGATCCATGACTTGATCGGCAGGCCCGATAAGCCGGAGACCGATATTAGCCCTTTTGGACCTGGTTGATAGTTTTCCCCTGTTTTAGGGGTAAAGTCCGTGTTCCGCTTTTTATATTTTCGGGACAAACCTCCAATTTACATGCACTCACCCATGACTTGATCGCTCTGGACGAGCGCTTCACTTTGACACCTCACTCGATCCAATCGGTATATTAGGGGCCCCTCTCGCCCCCAAAATGTCCCGAAGATTGGCGAAGATTGCCGGAGAATTTCCCCCGGCTCTCCGCGTATTTGGGATTACTTTCTATCTGCGGAGGCTTTTTCCCACCACCGCATTATCGCCAGACCGCATCACCGAGGACGAATACGTGACCGGAAGTCCCGGAACTATAGTGACCTTGACCTCTTGATCACGTGATCTTCCCGTGACCTCCCCCAAAATGACACGATTAGACCCCCCGCACTCCACCCCCAGGGCGCCGAGACGCACCCTCTATCTCCCAACTATCCCTCGCCCGATCCTCATATATTGTGTTGGAGCATATATATCTCCAATATATCTTGGCAGAAGTTGAAACTTGTGTGTTGTCTGCAATATTGGGATAATTCCGCCACCCCTCAATGAATTGCAACCCAAAAGGTTTCAATTTATAAGGCACAGTCCCATGTTTTTTGTATTTGGTAAGTGGGTCCCTTGTCTATAGATCTTGCTTGGAACTGTTTTTCGTGCCAATCCGCCTCTGGGTGGCGCCACCTGGGGTCAAGTTAAAATTCCATCTCCAGACAATAACTTTTGAAAACCTTAAGGATTCTTTCCAAATTTGGTGTGTAGGTACCTTGCCTCAAGATCTGACTTGAGAATGTTTTTCATGTTGATTCATGTATATGGGGGACCACCTGAAAGCCAAGTTAAATGTTTTCAGACAATAACTTTTGAAAACCCGAACCGATTCATTCAAAATTTGGTGTGTAGGTACCTCGCCTCAATTTCTCCTTTGGCATAGTTTTTCATACCGATCCACATATAGGTGGTGCCACCTGGGGGCAAATTTAAAATTATGTTTCCGGACAATAACTTTTTAAAACTTGAATGAATTCTTTCCAAGTTTGGTATATATGTACATTACCTGAAGGTTTCGCTTGGGATTGTTTTTCTTGTCGATCTGCTCATATGTGGCGTCACCTGTAGGCCAAGGTAACATTTTTTATTTCCAATGTCAAGGGATCTTGTATCAAAATCTTGGGATTATTTTTTATGCTTATCTGCCTATATGGCGCTACCTGTGGGCCAAGGTAAAATTGCATTTCCGGACAGTAACTGTTGGACCTGAATGGATTCTTTTAAATTTGGTATGTGGGTACCTTCCGTCAAGGCATCTTATGGGGCCATGTTAATGATGTTTTTCGTAAGTTTTACTTTTTTACTTTCTTCACAAATAATGAATGTTTCCTTTACTAAAGATGCAAAAGGGATGCTCCTCGATCGTATTCGATCGACTGTATCTAGTTTCTTCAATATTTGGCACATGCATTCCTTGTGACAAGATGTTGATTGGTATTGCGTTTCAGAAAGATCTGCCTGTAGGTGGCGCCACTAGGGTTCTTTCCGTTCTTTTGTGCAATAATGTCGCTCGAAATTTGCTTTCCGGGCAATAACTTGAGAACTGCTCTTCGAGTTCTTCCCAAATTAGGCATGCATATACATTGTACCTTGCCATGAGATGTTGCATGAGATTGTGTTATCCACTTCTGCTTAGAAGGGGACGCCACCTGATAACAAAATCTGAAACTTGTACTTACAGTTGGTGCCACCTGGTGGCGAAATACCAGATTTGTTTCCGGGTAATAACTTGAGAACCGCTCGTCAGATTCTTCTTAAATTTTGTATGAATATACCATGGCATATGATGTCGCTTGGGATTGCGTTTCGCCCACTTGCGCCTACAGGTAGCACCACCTCGTGTCAAATCTAAATTTGATTTCGCTCATCGGATTTTTCTCCAATTTGGTATTCAGTTACCATGCCATGATATGTCCCATGGGATTCTATTTTGCCTGCTTCTGCATACTGGTGGCGACACCTAGTGGGAAAATCTGAAATTTGTTTCAGGCAATAATTTGACAACTGCTCATCAGATTCTTCTTAAATTTGGTATTCATATACCATAAGATGTCACTTGGGATTGTGTTTCGCACACTTGTGCCTACAAATCTAAATTTGGTTTCCGGGCAATAACTTGAAGACCCCTCTTCAGATTCTTTCCAAAGTTCATATGCTGATACATGTATCATGTCATGAGATGATTCTTGGAATTCCGTTTTGCCCACTTGTACCTACAGGTGGCGACACCTGGTGGCAAATTTAAATTTGGTTGCCGGACAATAGGTTGAGGATGCATTCAGCTTCTCGTCAAATTTGGTTTGCAGATGATATGCCTTGAGATGTCACTTGGGGTTGCTTCTTGGTTACATAATTTCCATGCTTCACTGCATGTAAACTATATTACAGAAGCAATCAACGTCAGTCAACCGTTCTAAGTTGATTTTAAAACTTGGGAAGGCAGAAAAATCCTTCCGCATCCAACGCCTATGAAGTAGCAGTTGCCTCCCTCATGTATATCCCCCGAGACCAACAATGCTAAAAAATATTTCTGCCATTTTGGCGGGGGACTGTATTTTGTATACAGTATACTGTCTGTTGCATCCTCTTTCAGACAATGCATATTGTGTCGATCACAAGTTCAGTGTTTATCAAAAGATATTTTTAATTTTCCTTTAAGTTTTGAAATTTCGTTTCAAATATAATTCCATTGTTTTTAATGATTCTTACAGCCCGTATATGGCTCTACATGTAGCTTTTACTCGATTGAAAGTATTGGAATATTAGTGAGAACTATTTTGGATTTTTGTGACAGTCTCTGATTGCATCTGGTCAAGTTCAAGGGAATTTTTGAGGAAGAAATTTTGATAAAAATCGCTATTTCTGATTATAACTTCTCGGGGGTGATTCACCTAAATATGTTCATACATATGAATTTCCGCTTAACAGACATTGTCCCGATTGCTCTTAAACGAACCCAACAGCTGATGATTTTGTGATTTCGATCGTCTTTCTCACTCGAAATTTAAATGCGTGATATCCCAGAGGGCGCAATATTGCGAGGCCGAAAAGACTTTTTCCCAAAAAAGTTTGTGTATTTTGAAAATTTTATATTCTATTACTTAATAAATATCAGAATCATTTCAGGTCATATACATAAAACATAGATCAAAATTGGCCTTTTTCAAGAGTCTGCTGATATATTGACAGTTATGCGGATTTTGACAGTCTGGCTGTAATTATTAAAGAATATTCTACTAGCAGCTGTAATTTAACCTTATACTTAGACCTAGGAAAAAGGTCAAGGTCGTCTTCAATAAGATTCTGGCCAATAAACAGATCCACATGTGGTGCAATACTTTTAAAAAGATTTTGTTAAAAACAGCGTTGGACCTTTTTTCGCCTTATGATTTGATCTTGAAACAAAATCAATACTCATTGAGCTTCCTGGTGCAGTGGCGGCTGTCTCTGTATTTGAAAAGTATGTATCTAATCCTTCAACAAAGGACAGACAAAAGTTAGACACACAGATGGACGGACAGCCCGGCTGTGCTGACACAGACCATACCCTTAAATTGGAGTTTTATTCTAAACAAAGCTAACAGCACATTGTATTTCTTCGCTTTAGCATCCTCGTCTCGGGGGCAATGTATTGTCCATAGTCTTAGTTTATTTGAAGTCATTACATGGTCTTGTTGAATAAAACAGTCTAATGTGCATTCAGACAATGCGGGGCTTTCTACAGCTTGAATTATAACGTTTTCATCTGATGATAACGTTTTATCAGACACGGCACATTTTCAGTTAGATGTGTTTCTCTTTGATCTGCACTTTTCATTGAGTCTCTGCTTATACATTGACGTCGGGCATCACAGGTTAGTGTTGGTGTGTATTCTTGCATTTACCATATTTACCCCATATTGAGGCGTTTACTCCATCAGACGTCCTCAATGCTCATCCACTGACATCAGATGAGTTGTTTGAGCTGATCGGTCATCACAGTTCCCGAAATGGCGTAGCGTGTGGATACTTTCTAGTCCCCACATGAACATCTGCAAAAAAAGCGCGGCTGAGATACTAAGGTTACGTCCGAGAATCCACCGTATTCTCGGGTTTGAATGTGAGATGCCGAGGGAAGTTTTCCTGTGGAGTCATATGGTTGCTCTTTAGTGAACTTCGTAAAGTTTTCCCGCCTCTTGCATATCGCTCCAATTTATTATCTGTATATTGTAGAATTCTACAGCGCAACTTTTAGTCCCCAAGATCCGCCCTCTGTACATGTGATTCGACAAATAGATGTATTTTTATCGTTTTGGTGGGAAATTCAAACCGTAGGACCGTAGGAGCTGATCTGTCATAACAGCTCCCGAGCTGGCGTTTCTCGTTAAAGCTGATGATAGAGGCCGTGTGGATACTTCATTGTCTTCATATGAACAGCTGAAATAAAAGTGCGACTGTCATACTGAGGCTACTTTTTTTCCAGGTCTGAATGTGAGATGCCGAGGGAAGCTTTCATGTGATTTCATATGGTTGCTTTTTAGTCATCAGACGTTGTCAGTTTTTCTCACCTCTTGCATATCGCTCCAATATAATTGTTACCACGCTGTGGATTATTAAGAGTAACATTTTATTACAAAGTGTAAGGTAGTTCTACAAATACAAGAGAAAACACTACATATACGTATTGATGAAAGCGTAATTGTTAACAATGCACAGATGGGAACGCTGACCAAAAGGTAATACTGTACCTCTACGCATGTTATCATTCTCTAAACTGAAACTAAGTACATTAACCACTAAGTACATTAACCGCTATGTTCGTAACCACTTAACATGAGTATAGTCAGTGCACGTGTATTATATTATCTGTGCCACAATTGTCATCTATGGAAAACCGCGTCATATATGTTCTGTTGATGAATATCACAGAAATATGTGTATGATATACAGTTTAAGATATAGTTCTGGAAATCACAACTACTACATTGTCCCGTGTATAATTACAGGTTGTTGTTGTTAAGCTTCGAGAAAATGGAAAACTTTGGTGATATTGTAATCTGATGAATACAGAAGTATTTACTATATATATACTTCTATACATTCTGAAGATAATTATTTGTACGATTCACATTTCCTCATCGAACGTGAATTCCATTTCTCGACCTGGGAATAGTTTACAAACATTAATAAAATTAACAACGAATCGAGTTGATTAATATAAGAGATAAATCATTTCACACAATAATAAAGATCTGGATCTCAGATCAGAGAAAGATAAACTTGCGATTAACATGGTGAAATAACCCACAAACGTGCGCAATTTAGGCTTCTCACATTGGAATCCTTGGCGTATGGCATAGAAATGTACTTGTGCAGTACAAGAGCAAGATATTCTCTTATACCAAACCTGTCTGGAATATCGCTTGTCAGCTATCAACGAAAGCGAAATGATAGCTCCAGCGGATCAATTGAGGCCACGAGAGCATTGGGATCCTAAAATAACAAAACAATGCACGTGTATATAGATGGATGAGAATTGCATCAACTGGTGAAAAGTTCAAGGTTCAGTGTCAACCAACTCCGTATTTCACAGTGTATGTATCACTATCGTTCATCATTAATCAAGTCACTTATATCAGAGAACGTGCTGTTAACACGTCATGTTGCTCCTATCCTCTGGATATTATCCAGCCGTTCTGAAAAATGGAATGTTCTGTTAATGTGTTAAGGAAGTTAGTTTCTGATTTCGACAGTTATGCACATTTTCGCAGATACAGCTATGCAGATACATACTCTATATGGCTCAATGTTGTAATTCAGGGATATTGCTAAATGTACATTTTCGCCATTTCTCTGTGTCTCTACTGCGCCTAAACGTTTGAAATATACCACTATACTGCTGCATCTATAGTATTGTATAAAATATCTATTTGTAAATAGCGTTGAATAAGTGGAAATATAAAATAGAATTATCTCAAGAAAGAATATACTGAAATCTAGACTTTTCTGAAACTGTGAGACGACTTTATATGGAAATTGTATGAATTTTCCATCTGAACGTTGTTACTCATATTCATTTGTAGCTATGGCTGATACTCAATGTTGGGTTTGGCGGTATAAGTTGAATTTCGGAATACTACATAAAATCAGGAAATATGTAAAAGTATTCACGCCCTGACTTCCAAATATTTCATTTCGAATCAAGTTATCGTTTTGGATAAAATTGTGCAAGGTTAATGTACAACTTCAAGGATAGATTGCAGCATATCATCATGGTACCTTATTTCTTTGAGCGATTTCCACTATAGTTCAAGTTAATCCCTAGACATTGCTTTCCGACCTCGATGACAGCGGGGATGCAAAGATACCTGGTTGGTCACTTGAGCTGCGGTTCGTCATTCAGAGCGCTTCCCCATGTCTTTAACCCAGAATATATTTTTAATCGATGATATCTAGCATATCTTCGACTTGAGGTTGCTAGGGTAATCATAAACGTAAGCTTGTTGGTACTTTCTTGGAATGGTGGGAATATTTTATCCGTACTATCATATTTGCACCAGGTATCAATAGTTGAACCCCCGCTCCATGTTATGAACATAGGGGAGAGATCATGAGAACAACCCGAAGCTCACGTGCTGTGCACCAGTGTCACCGACACCGAGGCAAGTCTGCATCGTCCAAGGATTAATGTGGGAAGCTGCCATTGTCCGAACCATCCATTACTTTCTATGATAGAAGTTTTGATTTGTTTCAATTGAATTATCTCACATTGATAGGAAAGGTATTATGAATAACAAGGTCTGTTCAATTTGATTGGCAGATCCCAATGAAAGACGCCAATTGCAATCGTACATATTCGACATCTAGTAGCCAGCCCTCGTCCATTAAGAATTTCCGAGTCCTTTTGCTAAAAGATCTAATTTATAAGACAATATTAACATAGATATTCTAAATCCTGCATAGTTGCAGGACACAACCGAAAGGATACAGTTCCATCGTCACTTGCTGTCCCGGTGAAGTCGGTTCATGGGTAAACCTAAAAGAAGTTTGTCTGGTTTAGGTAAAGTTCATCTTATTTCGAGCGATACAGTCTTCTAGCCATGAAAGATACGTCACATATAGCAGGGTGGTTGTGTTCTGTGTTATCACAACCAGGATAATGAACAACAAACAAAACAGAGGCCGCAGTTGGTCCATGTATCAAGTACAGAAGGCACATTGTTCTAAGCAACGCACAATCCTACCTCTCACAACAGAGGATGTCCTGCCTTGGGATGCCACTGAGACATCCCCACGATGGATTCACTCAAATGAAGAATTGTATAATAATATGAAATATCACATTAAAACATTCCAGAGTATTGATATTGTGGGTAATATAAAGGAAAAATGTGCAAGTGTATCAAAGACTTGGACCGCCAGCTAGCTGCTCTATAGAAGGGTGTGCGATTGGGCAGAGATCCAGCACATATGGGCCCACGGGGCGGACGAACACAGGTATAGGGTGGGGTCGACTACAGAGGGAGAATACAATTGAACCAAAGATTTCACACGGGACTCCGAGTTGACTCATAGAAACCTCCATCCTGTAAAGAAATCACAATTTGTAGAAGAATGAGCACATTTATTTTGTGAAACCGATAAACGAGCTGCACGCACGCGATTGGTCTCTATGAACAAAAGATTTCAGAGAAAACATGGAGGAATCTTATTAGGAACAGCCTAGCATGAAGTGGTATTGGCTATGTTTGGACAACACAGAAAAATAGGACGTTCTATCACACACACACACGTCTCAAATTTTGTTCAATTTTATAGTATCGTGGATGGTGCATAGTATCGTCAAGAGTATCAAACAATATGTGTTAGGATTAGGAGTAGATGATGGACAAGATACCGAGACGGTGAGATCACCCGGTGCCTCAGGCCTCGATGATCGCGAGACCACACACATAACGGGGGACGGATGGGTTACTACGATGGTCTAACCGATTCTAGGTGAGGTGGGAGAGTAAGGAGGGAGGGTATGAACGAAGGGTTTGTTCAGGGTGGAGAAGCATTGCTATCGGCGCTGTAGAAAGGGTCATCAATGCTACTGCTATAGGTAAGGATCGGTGCTGCGGTATCACCCAGGTGATAGGTAGTTGGTCTGACAGATACCTCTACTGGTCGATGCCTTTGCCTGCGCCTGTGACGCCTGGCCACAGGAGAATCGTGGGTTTCATCACCTGCATTTTCCTTGGGAGGTGACTTTCTTAACTGGTTAGTCAAGCTCTGCAGGCTTCTAGACCGCGTGTTAACAGCCTTCTCCATGGTGGATACTGAATCGGTTTCAATGGACTTGTCGTCATGCGAGTTAGGAACACTAAGGATGAAGGAAGCATCGGCGTTACCTGCTAAGGAGCCAGCTGTAGCTGGATCCGTCTGAGTTGCGACGTGGGAAATAGGAGATCTTGAATCCCAGCATCTTGTTTCGAAGTCCTCGTGTCTGACCCCGTCTTTGAAGGATATTGTCTTGCCTCCCGTGTTCTTTGGAGAGGGGTTGTCTATATCCTGGAGGGATCCGAGTTCTAGAGTTCCTGGTATAAATGAAACTTGCTTGGTGATTGTTGCAGGGAGGTCTTTCAACTCGACTTCGTACAGATGTGACAACTTCTCCTGTACCTGTTTCTTGAGGAGAAGCAGTTCAATGTCCTTGCCTTTGAGGACTAGTTCTGTGAGATTGCAGGTGCTCTTCAAACTGTCAAGGTTTATTTGCATCTCGGGTCTCATTGTGATATAGCTCATCATCTCTCCGCCATACATGTTATGAAGTTCCTCGATCAGCTGCTTTTCTCTCGTGCGGATTTCAGAGATAAATTCAATAGCAATGTCTCGTATTTTCTGTTCTGCGTCCTTGATCAAATTGTCCACCTTATTGATTGTGCTCAGCTGAGTGTCGAATATCTGGATCTTTCCTTTACAACTCTCCAGCAAACTTCGGATGTTTTCCTTGTATTTAGAGACTGCTTCTGAGAACTGGGTTATCTCGTGGTCTTTGTGCTCATTAAAAGTGCACAGGACACATATACAGGCTTCACAAGGTTCACAGTAAAATCTCACCACTTCTTCTTGGTGCTCTTTACATTCTATGTCCTTCTCGATTTCAACATCAAACAAGCTGTGAGCTTTGGTCACTTTCGTTTCGCGATGAAGTTCCACGCATTGCCTGCATAATAGTTTGTTACAGTCCAGACATTTCGATGAGGCCTCTCTGTGTTTACGGCTGACCAGTTTGCAGATGTCACAGAAAGGAAACTTGGAAGGACGTTGCCTCTGAACCATCTCCGAAAGACTAGAAACAAGAAAGTTGTCTGGTAGCTTCTTGACGCCACCTAGCGGGACCTGAGTGCGCTTTCGGCACAAGGGGCAGGTGAACTCCCTGTAGTCGCTATACTTTTTGTATGTGCATTCTGACATTACATGGTTTTCTATGCAAGTCTCACAGAAAGTGTGTAGACAGTCCAGACTCTTTGGACTCGTGAAACCCTCCAGGCAAATTTTGCACGTAAGAAATTCGTCGTGAATCTCTTGTGCAAGCTTGTTCCCTCCCGGTCCCTGTGTCGAATTGGAGGGCGATGCCGACGCTGCTGACATTTTGCTCAGGTCGATGGCGGTCGTGAGATACCTTTCTCTGTCGTATTTACGGCGATTCCTGCAGAACAGAGAATTCAATAAATTAATAATATATGAAGGTAAACACGTGCAAATATTACGTATACCTTTAATGGTTGGCGCGGAAGAGTATTTCTCATCAAAACAATACAAATTGTATTCAAGTCATCTAAAGAACATATATCAGAGAGAGAAATAAGTCGAGACGATACTTAGACACTACAGCTTAGAATTGATGTCGTTACTGTGATTTTTAGCTGTAAGATAAAATTACAATTTAAGGTGAGGTATCAGGTAAGCCGCCCTCATAACGTTTGCTTCCTAAAACGTAAGAACAAGTTAAACTAACTAGATGATGCGTTCAAGCATGGAAATAGAACAACGTGCTCTAGGATGGGTTACGATTAGCAATAAATCTCAGACGCCTAGCTATTATCCTGAGAAAGCAGCCATTCCTTCAACAAGCATAACTTATTAGAGAAGAGCTTTCTTCCCATCACAGCATGATTGCCATACATTCGATATGCAAAAATCATTTTTTTAACGCCCTGATACCGATGGTATTTCCATTAAATTATAGTTGTATGGATTTAGCTATTGCAGGAGAAGGCGAAATAGCATATAATTAAAGAAGAATTAGATGAGGTGAAATTAATTTCGCAGAGAGAAAAACGTATATCATAAAATAAGGCCGGCGAGCAGTCCGCTTGGTGCATGCAAATCTTACTACACATATTGCCACGTACATGTAAGATGGAAATGAACCAGAACTAACAACTACAGGTTAAATATTGTGACACATGTTTATATTCTTAAGAGGATGTGAGCCGTTAGCCCTCAACCCATCAATACACGGCTAGTTTCGACCTATATACATACTCATGGGCAATGCAACTAGATTATATGTGATAATAATAGGTTGTTACAGAATATAATGGGAGATCAATATGTAGAAACGCATTGAAGAGTTTTTTTTATTTATATTGGAGAATGCTACACATAAACTTCTCCTGTGTGCGGTAAAGTGTTGCAGATGTAGCTGTAAGAAATACCTTTTAATGAAATATCATTTAGGCCTAGTTGTAGAGTCTGGCAGAAATAGGTACTGAGTATGATTTCCTTGACCATGAAGACGTGAACACCGTAACTTGATGCGGGAACTATTTGCTCGACGGAAATGCCAAAAGGAACACACCCGCTGTGAAACTCCAAAGAATTCTCTTCTGGGAATCGGGACAAGAATAATATCATCCTGGGCTACATGTTTCATCTCCGTCCAGAATACTCAACCACCAAGGGATATTTGTTTTGTTTGAACTTTCCCACAGTTTGTTCCCTAATATGTGAGCCGCCATATTGAAACGGCCGTCCTCGTTGCTGATTCAACTGTTCGGTTACTGAATCCGCCTGTTTAAATTATATTCAAGATGGATTTGCGAAATATCTTTTACGAGAGTTAGAACTTATCGCCATTACCCCTCAAATAAACATAATAACAGAAAAGGAAAAAAAGAGTTAGCATATACATGTACCTTGTTCCGAGAAGTGCCTCCGACTCAAAGTAACGAGAAACACCTCGAGGTATGACGGGTAGACAAGTTATTTTTAGAACACATTCCCAGATATGAGATTTACAGCTGGCATTTGGAAGATACTAACTTTGTTCGTATAGTGTTCGTCAAATGTGTATTACCAACCAAACATAGAAAGGCCAAATGGCTCGGACGACTGCTAAATGAATGGAGGAATTGTAAGCTTCAGGGAGGAGATATTAAGCGAGATGTACATGTATAATGACGTGGAACGAGCTTATGATGTTAGTTTTAATGTATGTACAAGTTTTGGTGTATTGCGTTGATTACTTCTGGATTGCTGCATTAGTAACTTGTTTTTGTTGGAATACTTAGCATTTTGTTTGATCGTCGTTACACAGCTGAAATATTGCTGAACGCGACGTTAAACCTCTCTCTCTCTCTCTCTCTCCTCTCTCTCTCTCTCTTAGAAGTATCGAGAATAACTGAGCATAATTTTGCTCATGGAAGAGGAATGGAGCTGAATAGGTGCTGCCTGTCATGACCATACATTCCAGTCCTACGAACTTTTCATAAAAAACAATCCACAAATACTTGTATTTACTATTTTCTGCAAAAGAAGTGACAATTATTTTACACTAATTAAGCTATACACCTGGAGAACTGCAATTCGCAATTATGGTCGGTGATTTATGCTTACTACCTGTCAGGTTATAGCATCTGGTGACGATAGCACAGACTATCCGATTATCAACATCTTGTAATTACAAGACAAGCTAATACGAATGGGATTGTTCTAGTGAAAAGCATGCTACAGACAACCTATTATACGTTACATGTCATCATGAGCAGCGACAATACCGTTTTCTACTGGAAAGAATACTCGGATCAGAGTTTCAGATCTCAGCTTTAGATCTCAGCTTGGACTTCATGAGAAAACCAGATTGCTGTAGCATATCTCAACTAATCATATGTCATTAATATTGTTTACCTGTAAAAGGTAAGAATCCATATTTTCTACCTAATTCTGAGTCAAAATCTCCAAAATTGAACGACAAATTGAACGCCATTATTCAATGATTTCCCAACGCTACCAAATCTTCTACCCAACAACTCGCGAAGAACAGTTAGACATCATTAGGTCTGGCTAAGAAAGTCCTGGAATAGATATGTCAGCTGTGTTTTGACTCAGTTTTCACGAGTGTTTTTCTCCTCACGGTTGCTAATTACTGACAGTTAAAGTAGGGCTTTTGCGCAGGGTTAAGTCGGTGACTGGAATGAGAAATCTCTTAACTTTGGCAAAGCGCGCAATATCCCAGTAAACAAAACATCACGTGGTGTGTTTTAACCAAGAAATTGTTTCCCCATTTAGATTTTTTGTTTGTTTGTCAACATGACCAACCACAAAACCAGTTTAGTGGCTTGAAATTGTTCAACGTTTTGCGCAGAACTAACTTCTATATATCTTGAAATAAAAAACTTTGAATAGAAGGCTATATATTTCAATGTTCTGAATATTAATATCTTGTCGAAATATATATTTGTCAAAATTTAGAAGGTTTTGTGATTTTCATTGCAGCCCTAAATATTAGTATTGTTGGACTGTTCAATTCAACAGCCACATACCCAGGTTGTATAGAGCAATCTGTCTAATACGTTTGTATACGGTGTTGGAGAATATCAAAATTTCTACTAACATCTGGCCTCATTTGAGAATATGTGTGTATGATAATATAAGTCGACGACAATGGTTAAGGATACGCACTTCAATATATACACAAAGCCCAATATAAACACATGCAAAACTTAATTCAGGGTTGTCTCATTTCGAGAATAATTCATGTTAAAATACCATGCACTTTTTTATGTATACTTGCGTGTTTCCTGGAGAGGAGGTAGCTCACAGTTAAAGAGAGATAAACCATTCATCCCCAAATCATAACCCAATCCCTAACAGTCATTGAAGAAGATCATTACCTAGCAGGTTTATGCACATCCTATGTAGTTGTTACAATAGGATACCAATAACAACAACAAACTACATACAAGCTATGTAGGTTCAAGCATTACACGTTCTGAAGTGTTAAATGTTCGAAAATGGCATAAGCAAAGAATTGTCCCCCTTCCCTCTGCTATTGTCATCAGTTTCATACCAGCTAGAGACGAATGCCAGCCATATAGAGAACTCAGATTCAATAATGTTTGATTTACATGTTTCTCGGAGGCTTAGAAAATATAGGAGCGCCCTAGTTACAAGAAGATTTCAAATTACAGAGCAAATAGATTTCTGTTTTAGAAAGAGAATATGTCAGAGCTCTAACGCTGAATTTCTAATTTGCTTACCAATTCGGTGAGTATGTAGGTGTATAGTTTAAGCTTCGAGAGTTGTAGGGTCGAGGGGTGTACAGGGGAACATCTTCCTCGCTGCTAGAGGTTCCCTCAACAAAGTAATATTCCTCGCCGTCTTCGTTGTTATCAGGTTTATCGTGATCATAACGTCGTAAGTTTGTCCCGTAGCCGACATTGCCCTTCTCAGACCAGTAGGCCATTATTGAAGCAAAACATCTTCGAACTTTTTCACTGGTAAAGAGCTTCAGCCTCAAGACGCGCTCTACATGAATTCGGAGTCAAATAACAGAACTACTCATCAACGTACACAAGCACCATATAGTGTCTCTGGTGTAAACATTTACTAGTTTTGAATGCTGTGTTTTGGCTTGGTCTCTGACGTCACGTGGTCTCTAAGAAACCGACACATCCCAATGCTTTGCTAATTTAAGAATTGACCTCGGTTGAACGAATTTTCGTTTTCCGCATTTCTATTTCAACTTTTAGATATTCATGTCACTGCGGCTACAGGCTACGCACTATTCGCCCTGTCAAGCATCCGTTAAACGATAAGCTCCTGTTGATCATCTCTGTGGGAATACGCCGCATGTACAGATACATAAATGCATCTCCAGAAAAAGGTCTGACTTGAATCTAAGCCAGGCTTAGCATACCGAATCTTCAGTTGCTTTGTATCCTCTTTAAGGTGGTCAACGTTCGTTACTGCAAGGTGTAACATTTTAGGTTAAGAGAAACAAATAGGTTAATCAGGTAACATATGTCTAGGTTTATTTTCATCTACCAGTGAAACGACAATTACATATTTGGTGGCTAAAAGAGTGCCTTCTTTCTCCATTGCAATTAACTTTGGATGTAATCCACATTCACGTATTTATTATTTTATTTATTCACCGCCCACATCAAGGTAACATCATCCGCGGTTGACGTGTGCCAGCTTAAATAGGCAGAAATATAGGAGATCATTGGAATGGTGGAGAAAGGTTATACTCCAAATGTTCGGATCAAGTGCCAGACGTGAAGATAAATATTTTCAGATGTACATAGCAATAATCTTAATCTACAGTTCTTCCAACATAACGCGGTTATTAGGAGCCCCTAATCTAAATCTAGGCTAAAACGTGCGAACTTGTTATTTCATATGAGCACGGTGATGATTTAATCCTCTGTATGGTGAAATTACTGCTCCACATTATCAAAGCCCCATTATTACTGCATGCTAGACCGAGTTATTCTTATCCGGTGACATGAATACGTTATGGCGTGTACAGGTTTGTCAACATTGATCTGTAGAGTTGTATAAGAATACTTTTTTAACGATATGATGGAAGCATTAGGTGAAATCTTTTAAATGTACTAAAGCAATATACATTATTTTTTAATTGTCTAAACACTGAGGTAAGAAACTGAACTAAGAGTGACAATTTACTGGCATAAACAGTTAAACAGTTCCAGGAACTCTACTGTAAACATACCTATCATTTATTGACACAGATTTATATTTCAGTGTTTTGTTCGGAGCATAGAACCAGAGGATGCCCATTACTTTGGTTAGCTATTTCTGGATACACATGAATGATGTATGGACTGCTGAATGCTAGTCCCATGACTCAGACCGAAATAAGATAGTACTTTGCCACACCGGAAACAAAAATACCAATCGGCGTTCTTGCACGTAGACGTTAGACTTGATGTAGCCCTGGATATGAACACACAGGTGAAAACATTTCGACGTCTGCATCACAATTTTAACGAAGAAAGAAGATTTGAAGAAACAATAGTGAATCACGGGATAGCTTTCTGTTTTATAGCACTCGATTGGTCATTTCAAATTTTCAACAAGAAATCCGGAATATTCATTGGCCTGTTCTGAAAACTGGAAGAAAATCCAGCCAATCATGGAGTTTCTGTAAGGTTTATTCCAAACAGGTATACAATAATAATATATAGAAATGAGCTCGTGTCTTCTAAGGGAGGCGGTGAACCATTTCCAATGATGCCTGTAATTATAAGACATAGCGATGTTTTTGCCGTCAAGTCCGGTATTCTTTAAAACAAATTAATTTTCAAATAGGTTTCTAGAATTGATTTATCTCAATAACGTGTTGGTCCTGACTGTTCATATATGAACACCATGGAACATCATATTATACGGTGTGCATATACGGTCCCCTATGACTTCTGAGGAATTAGACACGTCACAAAATGTAGCACTATAGATCGTCTTATGATGTCAGTCTTCTTATAGCCGTGTCGAACAAGTGTCTGCTGATTAAAATCGTCACATTTTTCACAGGATTTAGAAAACGCTACAAGGCGGGAAATGTATACGCCACATGCATGCCATCCCGGACTCGTCTATCGTGAAAATGTAATCGTCTATTGTGCAGTGGTGTTGACGTAAGAGCAAACCCTTTTCAGTGTTAGGAATATACATTTCCAAATAAGATGTTCTGTTTTGACTATCGGTTGTTTCATTCAAGTTCAGTGATGACTGATATATGTTCTTCACGGCATAGTGACCTATAGTGATTACTCAAAGCAATTTAGCTTTTGAAGAACGAGAAGGCACGGGTCATGAAATTAAGATAATCAAAGATAATTTCTGCATATACTATTCGTAATAGAACATATATAGGTCCGTGAAAAGCGAGTGCGCAATTGATACCCATTGGAATAAATATATCATGTTGGTATACATTGAGTTGTCAAAGGAGGTGTGGTGTTCACGCAGAAATAATCCCAAGTCGGTACAAAAATGTTTCGCTAATGTAACAAAGATATTTTTCTTTGGTAAACCCCAAATCTCGTGCTTCTCCACATAGATCGTATTACTGAGAAATTCGAGCAATCACACAAGGAAGAAGACATCACACGGTATCTCTTATATGTTGTGGAACTGGAGAAAGCTTTATGACATCTCGATAAAGAATTGTAGTAAAGAGAATCTAGAAACCCGAGTTGTATGTATTCGAAGTGACACGGTCAATATTCTCATGTGACTTTTACATAACTGTAGTCCGAACTACAGATCCAAGCTATCAAGTTAGGGTTAACTCACGAATATCGTATTCTTGAATGTACCGCCTTTACATGGAGACATTTATCTCTATATACTAATCTACAGCGTCATCATCCACAAGACAGCTGCTTCTTCTGGGTCCTCCCAAATGCAAGATTGTAAAACGTATAGGCCTGGTTTATGTTACTGATCATCCATCTTCGGTTTTAAATTATGAGTGCAAATGGGGAAGTTTTACAAGTGATAAGTTAACCCTATCTGGCCTCGGCTTTTTGGGACCTGTCCAGGCCTGGGAGGGGGGGGGGGGGCACCCCTAATTATTTTTCTTACCCCTTGAGCTAGGGGGTTGAAACTTCTATACCCTTGGGTCAAGCATTACCACAAAATGTAAAAAAAATCCAAGATGGCCGCTTTGATGACATCACAGTGACGTCATTTTCTACGCTAAAAGTGCATGATAAATTAGTAAATATTAATGTGATGTGAAATAAAATAGTTTTCTTCGCGGAAAAGCAGAAATTTTGAAGAAAAATGACGAAAACATCACTTTTCTGGTACCCCACGTGGCCGCCATCTTGAATTTACCCATGATCTTCTACTCCGGGGGTTATGCAAATAGGCTCAAAATGACCACAATATGATAAACTATAAAGTCACGGAGTATCAGCTCTCAATTTTTTGTTGTCTCGGGGATAGCTCACAAAATTGGTAGTGGGGATTTTGCCCCCCCCCCACCCCCTCCAGGCCTGGTAGGGTTTAAAGTTATGTTCATTTGTAAGCTATCCTTAAAGGATCCATATGTCTCAAGTTTGCTGAAAGTATTTTGTTCGCCTCATCGTATGGTTTCATGGTGATACTACTACTATACAAGTAAGTCTCACTGGATGTGAGAAGCAAGGATACATCAACCCATACCAAAATTTACATAGACATCATCTATTTTCCAATCTCAGGGACGGCGGAGTGACTTGGCTATTGGGTGGGAACGGGGGTTGGAAGTTAGCATATGTCCCCTGATGGAAAATTATGATAATTTAGATGTGGTTTGACGCTTTGGAGCTTCTGAGAAGCTTTCCAGGGGTAGAATATTTCGCAATAAAGCCATGTCACAAGAGTTGCCAATCGGCATTTTTCAATGAAGTTTCACCCATGTTGCTTCGAAAATAATACGCCGATAATATTTGTCAACCATACCCACCCAACCATTAAAAGATCAAAACTCGAGATTTCTGAAGATGTGGATGGGGTAATCCCCGTGTATAAATTTCAGACGCTTCTCTACACATGACCCATGTCAATGTCTCTACACATGAGCCATGCCAATGTCTCTACACATGACCCATATCAATGTCTCTACACATGAGCCATGCCAATGTCTCTACACATGAGCCATGTCAATGTCTCTACACATGACCCATATCAATGTCTCTACACATGACCCATGTCAATGTCTCTACACATGAGCCATGCCAATGTCTCTACACATGACCCATATCAATGTCTCTACACATGACCCATGCCAATGTCTCTACACATGAGCCATGCCAATGTCTCTACACATGAACCATGTCAATGTCTCTACACATGACCCATGTCAATGTCTCTACACATGACCCATGTCAAGGCCTCTAGATGGATAAGTACCGCAACCATTGTATGGTGTCTCCATTTACAATATACGACGTCTATATTTGCAGGCAAGTTACCATTATATAAAACATAGTTCATACGTAGTTTTGCCAGTGTGGACACCTGTTTACGTCAATAATCGTATCTTACTCTTTTTTTGATGGAGAACGGATGCCCACACAATGTCAGATTTGCATCCGTTACTGGATTATCCTCACAAAGATTTAATCGGCTTGTATAAGGCGTCATTGCATCATTTACAAACTAAGTCAGTTTAGCTAAACACGGCCAAAACAGAGGTTAAAACTGGCAAGAAGCCACTCTGAAAACAACTCCCGCTATTTTCGTTTACATAAACTCATTCAAAAGACGTCGACAACTAGTCCAGGTTGATGTAGGTTTTTGCGTTTTCATCTTAGCCTGACTTTGATTATAAACACGGTTAATGGTTTCAGTTTGAGAAGCTACTTGAACCCATTCCCCGATATAATAAATGGAGAACCAAGAATTCTTCTCTCCCCATTCAAATTATTTGTCTGTACTATAGTTATTTGGATCGGAAAGTAAGCTTTCCCTGCAATGCATGTGAACAGTACTAACAAAATGTAGATTTGAAACAAGAGAACGTAGTCACGCCTTGGCAACCAACAAGTGGTATAAATGGGGCAGTCTCATGCAGCAGACTCATGTAGCAGACTCAAGCTTTGATAAGAGATTCGTCATTACAAAGTACACGAATTGACCAATATCCTTCAAACAAGCGGATTTAGCTTGTTGTTCTAACATTTATCAACACCTTTGTTTCATCTCATTATCATGTATGCAATATATTTGCTGAACATATCATACACGAGAATAATCCTAATACCACGATGACTGCAAATATGATATATCTTTCTTGGAACAGTGCGAATTGAAGACTACACTTACAAAGCTTCTCGGCGCTGTCAACAGACGTCAATAAAGAGAAGACTACACTATGGAAATACTTTACTAAAAATATGTCACAGTGACAATGTACACTATGTTAGATAAGAACATTTGATTGAAAAGTACTTTTTTTCAGTAGATTTTTTCAATATCAATATAATTGTCACAATCAAGTAAATTTCATGTCACTCAGACGAGAACCCTAAGGTATATCTAATTCATACCTTCATGCTCAGACTCGAAACTGCGAAGGGTTTATCTGAATCGTGTTACCTGGAGACAAATTGAATTGATTGAAAAGTTCACTGTGCAGAACAAGTTTCACCACTTTGTTTGTTCCCATTCATTCTTCCACTGCTCATTGTCAGTTGTGTGGATCATCATGTAGAATTGTTACTAGATACGCATCTGCTATTTGGCATACAATCTATGTTCGAAGATCTCTCACAGATTTTTGTTGTTTATAGCTGATTTACTACAGGGGTTTTCTCTTCAATCTACTAGTATGGACACATTTGTATTGGGTACTGAGAGCTTTATATAAACTGAGACCTCAGATACTAATGGCATGATGACTTCTACACGGATATCAACGTTTTCTATTCACTGTATCAGAACAGCATTATTCAATCGGGTCATGCAAGTTCACATGAACATCCAAAATACACAATTCTATATAAGAGGTGTTTAAAGCCTAGGGTGACGAATATGAGCACGAAATATTACTCACAGAAACAACTAATTTACGGCACATTTCTCGAGGTCTTAATAACGTTGGGTCAAAGCAATGATGACACACACGAGTTGGTGTGAACACGGCCACGATATAGGTGGCCAGCACATTTCAACTGGAGATAAATCGTTTCACAATGGAAGTGGAATGTCTATAAAAATACCTCCATTCAACACTAGGGAGAGAAGAAACAGGCACGGACAGAGAAAAACATCTCCGGAATTTGTATATATTTAGACCTGTAAATGGATTGTACCTTTGCAGAAATCGCAGTATCATGCACTACTAATCCCATGAAACCTGCCAAAGCAATTGTCATTAAAAGCGTTTTCCAATCGAGAAATAAATATTGGTATGTTGATATAAATCCGGCTTATTTATTTATTTGTTGAGCACAGTTTCTATAAATCCCCATTTACATTTATGTAAGAACGTTTTGAAAACGGCGAAGGACACTGGAATATAGCCTACACAGAAACGTTACGTCTGCCGCATTAATAAAGAAGTTGTTAACCATATTATCAGTATATATAAACCATTATACATGAGTGGGTCATTCTACAACTTTTAGAGTGTGTAACATCATAAAAACTGGTACATCTGACAGTAGGAGGTATACCAGCTGATGCCAGTAGAATGCAGTTGGTACAATGGAATGCTTTTGGTCGACATGCCGGAATAGTCCCCAGATCCAACTCCTCCTAAAGTCAATATACCTTGTTCACGACACATTGAGTTAACTTCAATCTCCATACAATATAAATAAACACAAGTTAGTTTGTTTTGCAAGAGAACAGTGGTCACGATTAGCAAATAAGAAAAATATTGGCTAGTGAGACGCATTGGACTGCAGGAACATTATCATGTCTGTATAATTGAACATTGTTCACGTGGAAATTATTTATGGACGACGGCTGGTTACACAATTTCCGATCTGATGCTGAAGTGAGATCAATTATATATATATATGGAAATGACTGTCATTGGTAATCTATCCGACATTCATTTCCATATATATATAATTGATCTCATTCCAGCTGTCAAATGCGTCTCACTGGCCAATATGTCTTAAGTCGAACGAAATTTGCTAATCGTTTTCCAGATTATAATAGATCGTTCTCTGGAGCACTAAGAATACTGATCAGCGATATGGATTTGGTATCTTTGAAACATAACGATGTCTTGCCGGAATCACTGAAAACAGTTGACCGTTTGTCTCGTGCAGGCAACTATATAGCCAGTTTTTATGTATACTATGATCATTTGTACTTTTTTTGGACTGATACTAGAATCATCATTAAGGTTTTGCACATTAACAGTTACTATATGCGTATTCATGAGAAAACAGGTATAACTATGCCAGAAACGGTGCACAAGGTGCATTCATTGGAATTCATATATGCTGTTCATGTTTGGTGTTACCGAATTATTGTTAATGAGACATTAAGCAACTCCAGCGTAAAACATGACATGAGTGACAGCCTTATATGAAGGGGAGTTAAAGAAAGCTGCGTGGTTAATGACAATACTATATTGGTGATCAGTGTTCTTTATTGAACATCGATGGTAGCAGTCACGAACTGAGAAGACCAATATGGTTCTCAAGAGAGCTATGAGTATTGAAAGTCCAGCATACAAGAAATCAGCTAACCGCCATCCATGATGAATTCTTCGTTCCTAATCGAGCTATCTCTGTCATGAGCTAAAGAAAACAAAATTTACAGAATTTATAGAAACAAAAGCTAGTATCTTGCAGTATAGAAATTCCAACTGGATAGGTTTTGTACGGTATGTGTCATCTCGTAACGAGCTCTCCCGTACGAATTATGTAAATGTAGCCAATAGTTATTAAGGGCGGCTGATAATTCAAATTATTTGCACCTTGCGCTCTTCAAGGACAGTGTACAACCATCATGGTAAAAAAATCCTTGAAAATTTAAGGGATATTCCCCGACTATTGCACCAGCGGAATATTCCTCAACATAACTGAGGAACATTCCTTACCATGTTAAGGAATTCCTTAACATGCTACGGAATATTCCTTATTGAATTTTAAGGAATATTCCGCTGGTGTAATAGTCAGGGAATATACCTTAAATTTTAAGGATTTTTTTAAGTGATGTATGTTCAGATGGTTACAATAATTAAACTAGTACTATAGGAGTGAGTGAGTGAGTGAGTGAGTAAGTATAGTAGTCAGCTAGTTAGTTTGTCATGCCGTATCATCAAACATATAGACATATTTGCAGATATGGAATATGATTAATGGACTGCTTAGGTCCACAAAGCAATGAGTAGGCAATACAGACTTAGCACATACGCCTTGGTTAAGCGAGGATATACCGAGAAAGAGTTTCTCGTCATCAGAAACATTTAAATTACACACTATACCTCTCAACAGCAGATTTGTATAGTTTTATACCTACCCACTTCTATTGCTAGACAATGGGTATATATCTCTCTAAAAATGAAGTCAGCCTTCTCTCTCGTCGACTTTGCGACAAAAGAGATGATTACAATTTCTTCATCGTAAACTATCCGTATCTGGAGAGTAATATACCAGAGGGACCTGAATATGGCTTATACATATCTCGCCTAGTAGCCTTTGCTAGATCCTGTGTTAAATGTGATCATTTTAATCAACGTCACAAAGCATTATAACTTATAAAACCAGGGCTATATCAGCAAGCGCTTCCACTCAAAGTTTTTCAAATTTCGTATGATGATACGAACGACTTAGCGATACGGATTTGATATTTTTGGAACATCATGATATCTTGCTGGCATCACTGAAAACTGTTGACTGCTTCTCTCTTACAGAAAATTAGCCTAGGTATTCCGCTTAACCCGGGGCTAGGGGCCGTATGAACCCATGTACTTCAAGAACCTCATGGTACTCATATGAACAGTCACAATCAAAGCGTGACTGAGATACATCTTTTTTTTTAGATGACGACTCTATAATGAATATTATGGATGAAGAATACTGATCAGCGACACGGATTTGATATTTTTGGAACATCATGATGTCTTGCCGGCATCATTGAAAACTGTTGACCGCTTCTCTCTTGCAGGAAACAAGCCTATGTTTTGTATACTATGATTGTCTTTTTGAATTTGGTGCTAATACTGTTATGTGGAAAATGGAATAGGTCTTTGGATTATGGACGCGGATATTCTCTAATGGACGACGGCTGGATTATGAATGACGGACTAGACGCTTGTAATTTATGCTATGATTTAATGTTTTAATTTGGCCCTAAATCTATTACATGAATTAGGTCTTTGGATTATGAACACCGAATTTCTTTAATAGCCGACGGCTGAATATTGAATGACGAAGCAGCTGCTTGTAATCAAATGAGTTAATTGCTCACGTAAGCTTCCCTTTTTGACATAATATATCACGCCAAGAAATGGAACAAAAAATAAATTTACTGATTCTCTCTTACGTCTACGTAGCTTATATTTATTTATATTTCAATTTGATGCCTGCATGGTTTGGTGCTAATATGGTTTTATAAAATATGTGGTAACTCGATTATGGACCCAGCATGTATGGCTGAAGGCTCGCCACTGAAGGTCGGATCTGACCCAGTTATACATGTACCACATTATTGACTCGATACAACGAGTCTCATAGATTAGACATTCCCTTGGATGTTTTCAGATTATAACTTTTCTTGACGTGTTGAGCAGATAGGTTATGTATTTTTGAAAAGTATGCATTCGGACAATTAAGTGTATAATAATTTCACATCTGGGGAAATACAACACATGAATTTAGGTTTAATTGAAGCAACTTTTAAAAGGCTAATATCTACTCGCGTAAAACGCAAGCAATTCAGAATCATAGTTTTGGACAGTTGAACTCCTACAAACAGGTCTCTGTTTTCTTAATATCGTCTTAGAAATGCTTTTATTGAGTTTCAATGATTTCCATTCTAAGTAAACATTTAATCATCGCTAGCCATGTAGTCATGTCAACATACAGCAAGTAAATAGATATTCGACATGTGTTCAATACAAACTAAATGTGTGAGAACAAACCAGGTATTAAGAGAAATATTATTTACTCATGCAGTGGATTACAGGCAGGCATGTCATAAAAAAAATAAAGTGAAAATAAAATGAGAATATCGAAGTTCCATTACTTTTCGACCGCCATGACTTTTATATAGTCACGTGACCCACCTCAAGCTTTTCCGCTTCTCTTGAGTAACGACTGAATCATCTTTGCTATAGCCTTTGTCTTCCAACATTTTCATCTGATATGCGCACTGGTACTCTTGCCAGTTATCATCTTCAAACAAACAAATCTATGGTTTAACGAACAGAACACAAATAACGGTATGTCGAAAGGAATAGGTTTCACATATACATGTATAAATCTGTAAAGAACTGATTATAAACTGGATGAAACCATGACTAATTGAGACAATCAACTCTCGAATAAAAAACAAAGGTGTATATAGAAATCCCAACAGTACTAACAAATCCCTCATGTTGAATTGTATTTGAAGATGATAACTAACTGTATATTATGGAAGCAAGTCCCCAGAGTGAAGATGTGATAAACAGGACACGAAGAAACAAAGAAAAAAAAATAGCTGCAAATAAATGTTGTAACACCTGAAGTACAATTCAACCTAGGCCAAGAGTGAAAGAGGCCCCCTCTCACACTTGAAACATGGAACATTAACAGACAAGATGAAGGGAACTGAAGTAAGAAAATCTGAGGAAAACTGAGACTTAGTTTATGGCATGTCAGTGGTCAAGAAACAAGACTTCAATCGCCTGTTCCTCAAAGCGTTTATGGTTATGAAATAAGTATCGAAAAGTAGAGAAAATGTAAAGGGATAATAGTCTTTGAGTCGACTTACCCAAGTGAAACAGTAGAGTGATCCACGTGGTGAAGTTATCGAATATGGGTTAAATGGAAGACAATAATAAAGCTGTTCAGCTGATGAGCGCCAATCCTGACAACGATAACGGCCTCTAACACGAAATGAATCAATCAGACATAACGTGACCACGTGTCACGTGCGATTCTAACTGGTGTTTCGTGGGGCAAGGGGGACTAAACTCTGGTGATTCATGAGCCTATAAGTTCACCCTGCACCCTCCAGTCTATCTCCTACATCTACAGAACAGGAGAAGGTCTGTTTCAGTTCATCGCCACAAGGAATCTGTCTACGGACCAAGAGAGATAAGAATTTTTTTTGCTTGGAAGGTCAAACCCCAGTGATTCATTATCTTATTTCCATGAGATAAGTGGTAGGCCTACACGCAAATATCCTATGCCGAATGATCACTCATTGTGTTCCGAGAGAGGGGATTGAAAATGTTTTCTGCAATTGACGCAATTTTTTTCAAGTCCAATTATTTATTGTTGTGTGGTCTTGACCTGAAACATACAAAGCCGTGGGATACATTTGATATACGAGAGGGGTAAAATGTGCATTGTATGCTACTGCCAAGTGATGTCTGCCAGGAAGGTCTACATAGCACAGTATGTACTTGTACATCTATTTTTACCTTTACTTGATGACATTTAACGTTATGGTATCTAGAGAGGTTGGCAGCGAACATGTGTTAGTATAATATACATTACACTGACCAGATCCTTGCCCCAGCCATGTTCTATTATACATGATATAGTAGCTCTGATGTTGATGAGCAGGATTGGCCCAAAGTAAACTCTGAAACGTATTCCTAAAAGATTGTTACTGGATATCAATTCAATATTTCATATTTAGAAGCATTTATCTTTCCGACTCTGAGATAAAATTCGCCCAAAGGTGATGCTTCTGGAAGCAAGTCTCTATTAGATACCTACATTGATATATACAAGTACAGATGATTCACCTATCTCCATGGCAACCTGTGAGATGCCTGCTGTGCAGACATGAACCCTGACCTTTCGGGAATCAAGGGAAAGTCAGATCAGGTAAATGTATGCAATAAAATGTACAGCAGATGTGGGTTGATCTTTACACCACACACTCGCCCTACATGTGCCAATAGCTATTAAACATAGGGCATGGGAAGAAGCAATCTGATAGAAAGGGAAATCTAATTAATGTATAACAAAAAGAATATGACTTCAGAACACAAAAAACTATCGAATGACTGAAAGAGACACCACTGAACACACACACATCATAATGTCAAATGAAATCATACCAACTTTGAAGCGGGAGAAGAAAAGACAGACCCCGAAGGAGGAAGAATGTGTGTGTAATATAATAGACAATGGTGTTTAGCAGTTAAAAATCCGTTAAAACAAACAAATATCTACTAAACAATTAAAATCACATTATTGACTAGAATTGCAAATCTAATTCAGCCCAAGAAGAAGTATTTTTAAGATCGTTTTGAGCGGAGAAAAAATTCCATGGATATGCGAACTACATATTCATTCGAACTGAATGCTGCACAAAATACACATTTGTTTGAGTCAAAAGAATTTTAGATGGAAAATAGCTATGCTAAATAACAAACCCGAATAAAGCGTAGCAGCACCAACCCTAACATTCCAGCATAAAGATATGAGTATACGAATTTATTTATATATCAACATCTTGTTACAATGTCAACGCCACTTTTCAGTTTTTCTCACATTGAATCAGTGGAACGTTGTGTGCTCAATTCGAAAAACTAGAATCAATTCATGGAACACTTCACCATGATATTTTGCAAAGCATATTGTACGCCTTCAAATCTTTACTTAATTAGTACAAAGTTACTTACATAGTTATCTACTCTGGTGCCAGGTGAGTCTTCTATAACGAAGTGAAGACCAACAACTTTGAAACTGTTGGAGTCTGATGCGGGAATGGGCGGATAAGCCGTCCTTTATGCACACAATTCCCGCCAAATCTTGCAAAGGGACTGAATTGAAATCATCAAATGACAAAACCTGATATCACGAAACATGTTTTCCGATCTGAGGAGAAAGGTCGCGAAATGTCAATTAGTTACCAAGAGCGTCTTAACAGTCCGCGTGTTACTACATATAACATGTAAAAGGGGATATTGTATATCTACGGCAACTCAACGGTTAACTTAACGACGTTTGTTTCACCACGCAATATTTTGTTTTAGCATCTTCTTATTATCAGGAATCTGAACATTTAATTTTTGAGTATATCTGTAATTCTTTTTATTTTTTTTTTCATTTCGTTTATTAGCGAGATTTAAAAAGAGATATGGAAGCAAAGTTTTGTAGGTCAGATGGAAGTTTGTTCCATTCACAAGGGACCTTTATTCTAGGAGTAAAGACCGATATATCAGTACGACAAAATGATGTATAAAGCCCATTTGAATAACCCATAGTAAGGTATACATGGACATCATATATTTTAGTGGGGCATTTCGGAAACTTCAACGGTAGTTGGAAAGGATGATGAATGAATTCATGAGGAAATTGAAACGTTAGATACAGATTCAAGCCTGCCGGTGTCAGTATTTTCAGGCTAGCAAACAGAAGAGAGTTGTGTTCATTTCTTTTGGCGAGGGATTTAAACCAAGTGTTCCCTTCTGTAATGTAATCACAGACTACGTAGATGCAGGATACGTATTACACCATATTAGATTACAGTATGACATATAGGGAAATATCATATAGTAAAGCATATATAGCGTTTGGTTGTTCAGAAATCTTTGACACAATTCAACATTCTAATATTTCAGGAAATCTAAAATTCAGTTACATTCATAGGTAACAAGGCACAGAACTACAAATGTTTGATATAAACTAGTATAAAAGTAACTGTTTAAAGTGTGTAAACATTCGCCCAATGAAAAATTGTAGATCCACTATGATGTCCAGTCTAGGATTGGAAGGTATGAAACACCAATCATGGATGGGGTAAATGAATTCAGTCATTGTGATACCTGTCAATTAGTAAGTAGAATTAACTGCAAATTCTGAGGTGAATTTTGCATTTAAGAGAGCAGCATGTGATGTCATTATCAGAGTGGCTGCAATGGTTTGTTAGTCAAAGTGACCACTGTAATCACACAATCATAGTATTCTTGTTTCTTGGAACTAATTTGTGTAGGTATATATATATAGATTGTTTCGTTTTTCATTGAATTTTTTAAATATTAGACGTTTAATAAGGGATTTCACACCATTTTGTGAAAAAAATGGATATAAACACAAATCTCTATCCAAACTGAAAATATACTACTAGGTAGGGTTACAGGAAGAACAAAATAGATTTCGCTAGACCTGAGCATTTTATGATTTAGCCCAATTTGGTTGGCAAACCTGGAGTCCAGGTACTGACTTGTTGACTGACCCAGGGCCAACTGGACCAGTGTAAATAAAGGATATTCCGCCTTTTACGCTATTATCAATATAAGGACATCCCTCCTTTCATCTTATGGTCATTATTTTGCATTGAGATTCTAATTCTCGTCCTCGTGTACCAAAAATTAAATAGCTTGAATATCAATTTTGGAACATTAATAATTGTTATATCTGCTTAGGTGTACTCTTATTTCTCCTCACAAAAAGTCAACAATTGAAATGTGAAATTTCAACTCATTCTGAACAGGGGTTCTTGTGAAAACTAATTTCTTGTCAACTTTGGGTAGAAACTGTCTGCCATAGCTTGCGGTACTGAGATGACTTGAATTCAACTTAAGTGACTGTACGAAAGGAGTGAACAAGATGTGGGTGGGCTTGGGAGTGGAGAGCGATCGACATGATGTGTAATTTTACGCCTACCCATCACAAAACAAATACATCATTATTCATGGATTTTATAGATATGCCTCAGACAATGACTCACGATCCAAATGCAAGAAATTCGGTAACTCAGAGTCCGTCGATTCGAAGTAAGATTTAATTTGCTCACGTTTCGTAACCGTAGGCGATGGAATAAAAAAGGATATTTCACAATCATTGATGAGCAAACGCTGTACTGATTAGGGGAGATTGGGGTACAGTGGGACATGAGGCACAGTGGGACAAGCCGTCTAGCTCTTTTGTTAAGAACAAGAAGCACATTACATTGCTATCATCAGAAAGCTATCACCCCCATACAACTTCTATATTGATTACAAGTAAAACCTACAATTGGTAAACAATTAGTGACAGAAAAATTGTTTTTGAGCAGTCCAAGTAAATTTTTAGGACTGAGGAATATAGTTCGTTATGAGAAGTTTTCAGCGGTACTTCATTGCTGTTTTGTTACTACTGAGAGAGGATGGACAAAGGTACACTTTAATTATATCGATTTAGTATCTCAGCTGTATGTATTAGATTTTTGTCATAAAAAGGAATATATCATGAACCTGGGGCAGAGTGGGACACTTTTGCCGGGGCACTCTGGGACAATAATAATCAAATGGTGAAATTTCCTTTCATCCTAAAATGTCATCAAAGTGCATTATTTTGTTCCCTAGATGGCAGTATTTGCTAATCCTATCAGATTTGAAGAGCTTTACTAAAACTTTCAAAGCCAAATGCTTTCGTTGGGATGACAATCACACAAAATATTTTTGCCTCAAATTTGGCTCCTGAGAAATATTTTACGTAAAGCAGGGGCCTAAAATAGCAACTAACTTAGCCACCACTGTTGAATCTTCTAAACTCCTATGAAACATATTAGTATATACTTCTTATAAAATGTATTTTGATTATTGTCCCATCGCAGCAGAGTGGGTGTCCCAGAGTACCCATAGTGGGGCAAACTGGGACACATTTTTTTACGTTTTTAAAACAGAATTCTGAAGAAAAGTATAACAGATATTTTAGATTTTTTTGTGTGACTATGTCATAATAAGTATAAGATATAACGAGAGTATAAAAGATAACACTACAGGACAATAAAGGTGCAAAAAGGTGAAAAATGTCCCAGTGTACCCCAATCTCCCCTACAGTTTTTTTTATAATACTCAAAAGATACATACATAGAAGCGAAGTAGAATGTATTGAAGGCAGATTCGGTGAGACCAAGCTGCCTGACTAAACCGAACTAAAGCTCTACCCACTTCGCAACATTCCCTCCGACAGAATGAGATTCAATGTCGGTGTTATATAGAACGACAACCTCTCGGATTAGACGGCGGTGATCTGTCTCACCGGGAACACGTTTGCATATACATTATTATTATGTCTTGCTGTTCGGTGTACAGTGGTTTGGCCGGTTTCGGAAATTGGCCGGTTTCAGAAAATTGAAATTTCCGTCCTAATTTTCAAAAGAAAACTTCGTGGTTCAGAATAACAATGCATCTCATTAGAAAGGATAATTATCTTTCAAAAAATGATAAATATATCGCCATAGCGGCTTTCGTATATATTGTATCCTTGGTGATTTTCAGATCCCTGATATAACTGACGGCATTTAACACGCGCTTATTCATATTCACTTTCAAGTTTGGGGCCCTGCCAAGTATGTGCCATACAAAATTGTGCAACTGCAGTATAGACTCAAAATTATCTTCAATAATCCAGTAAACTACCATGCTGAAAGCAAGTTCATATAATTTCTACTTTTCTGTTTTTATCGGTGTGAACA
Source organism: Hanleya hanleyi (assembly GCA_036873755.1). NCBI lineage: Eukaryota > Metazoa > Mollusca > Polyplacophora > Lepidopleurida > Hanleyidae > Hanleya > Hanleya hanleyi. Next base: position 57,811 of record JAVTVY010040774.1, on the reverse strand, counting down.
GACGCTTGCCCTTTATCCAGTTCCGAAAACATCAAATCTTTGCAGTCCGTATAGCCTTATATCTGTATATTCTCCAGTCACCAGGCAGAGTATTTGTGTGAATTTCACAGTAAATTTCCGGAGTCTAAAATACATTTCCGTGACACTTTATGGGTATACAAATGCTCGATTACGACATTCACAGTAGACTGGCATGTTAAACGAATAATAACATTGATTTGGCCTGCATAGAGGACAATGTTTCCGAAACTGCAACTCGTTTCCAAAACCGATCAAATGACACGCTTCAATAAACGTAAGCGTACAATTGTAATTTTCAATGCATCAATGGAATAAAAGCAGAAATACTGTGCGATAGAACATAATGCATATATTCAGAATAAATAGTAATCTCAATCAGGCTTCTTGTTGCTCGCAGAAGCTGGAGACCACCTTCGTTTTCTTAACTAGCCAATACACCGTATATATAAAACAACTCACGTGCGATTGGAAATGACGCTCTCGCTTCGAATTGGAGCGATATGCAAGAGGTGGCAAAAATTGACGACGTCTGGTGACTAAAAAGCAGCCATATGACTCTAAAATTCAGACCCGAGAATAATACGGTGAATTCTCGGATGTAGCCTTAGTATCTCAGCCGCGTTTATATTGCAGATGTTCATGTGGAGACTATGAAGTTCAGCTGGCCATTTCTCAACATTTATGGGATAACTTTCGCCCAGTCGTCAAAATTTAATGCAATAGATTCATAGTGCATCATTTTCACTGAAGTTGTCGACATGTAACTCTCCAAAAAGTATCATTGTTCCAAAAATAAAAGTTTCCGAACGAAAGCAGATCGAAATTGCTGGATGTTGATTGTGTTGTGACGTGTTTCTCGCGGTGCAGTAGAAAAATGCGGACAGTTTCGTAACCGAAATGGCCCGCTGAATTTGTACGTTGTACCGTTGGTTCTAAATGATAGACCTTTTTTCAATATCTTTGCTTTAAGATAAAAGGGTTTGATGGATAATAAATTCATTAGTCAGGTTTTCCCTCGGGTGCATCTCTGAAACTCATATACCCATGAGGCTTCACGTGTAGTAACTTTCTATACACCAATGGATAATAAATTCATTAGTCAGGTTTTCCCTCGGGTGCATCTCTGAAACTCATATACCCATGAGGCTTCACGTGTAGTAACTTTCTATACACCCGGGAAAAACACCTGAATAACTAATAACAGGGAAAACTCAACTGAGTTTATAAAACAAAATTGCATCATGGGATATCTTCCACTTTTAAAGAACTTGATTGATCAATTCAAATTTTCGAAAAGAAATTCAGTATTTTCATTGGCTTGTGAAAAAAAAAACTGGATTTCTCATCCTACTATTCCTCATCACAGCCTCATTGAACATCTTAGCTCATGAATAATATCGGTGTTTATTAAAACTGGTCAACAATATGGTAATATCAGGTTTCTTCAATTCTATGCCTACTGCACATAAAGGATATCATCATTGGAATGTTTCTTTGTTTATAGATAGAATTGCTTGAATTTCTCATTTACAATATCTATGTGAAATTCGGCAATATCAAAGCAAATCAATCTTTATTGCCCAAACATATACCAACAGCGTATGGATATCCCAATGAGTAACAATTGTGCACCATATTTGGCAATCCTATATCTGTTCTGGTATGAATACGCCTACATGTAAATTTTTTCAAATGATAACCATTCGAAAGCCCGTTCATTCTCATTAACACTTTAGACAATGTATTCCTGGGGGTGCATGACTTGGTAGCACCTGGGACACATATCAATCAAGGCTGAATTGAGATGTTGGAGGATGTAGGTGGCTCTGAATCCGATACCGCACAATATGCAGACCATATCAGGTTTATATATGTTGCATAAACGCCGGAGACGCACCAACTTCCGATATATTTCATTCAAAATACATGTAGGTAAGAACCGGTCTTCTATTCCGTGAGGCTCGTGCCAACATGCAGAATGTCGATTTGGGATAGCCAGACAAGACTGTGTCTTTTTTTTATAATTTTCCGGCACGTATAAATATTGGCTAATTGTCTTCAACCATTCATAATAGCTCGATCGTTTCTTTACGATTGTCCGTAAACGTTTGGTTCATTATACATCACTTGAAATAATATAAACCGAAAACCAAACGCACGTCTTTCGTCATCTAGAGGTATACACCGTATGTAGAGACTCGCTGTACAAATACGTCACATCGCCACTGATGAGTTTTCTGCATAGACAGTTTCTTCCTTTGACGTATACAGTTAATGTAAATTTGAATTTCAGCACTAGTCGATTTCAATTTCGTACAGCTACAAAACAAAAATATGTTGATATATAATTATCCTCAGATACAATGACACCAGGTGAGTAATTTCTCATCTAACGTGTGAATGAGAATTAATGGGCTTTCGATGGTTATCTTTTGCGTATTTGCGTATACGGGTATTCATACCAGAACAGATATAGATAGTTGGAGAATAGTTTGATGGCATTGTTAATTAACATTGTATATGTGCTTCATACTTTGTACGAAGTCAGAGCAATAAACTGATTGATTGCCATCTTGATAGTGCGTTGATTCACGATCATATCACTTCCAATTACTGAAAGGGTTTAACTAACACTCCCAACAGTATACATAGCTTGCGTACAGTCCTGTATGCTTTACGTCTGAGGGTTTTAAATCATATTACCAGAGATATACATCGATCTGTGTTTTCCGGAAGTATTATACCACCCACAATCACTAAAGTTTGCCGAAATATAGCGTGTTTTCGATTGTGTTGTCCAGTGCACATAATCGGAACATTCAAAGACCGGCTTTTCTTGAAACTCACCTACATGGATAAAGGACTGGACATTATTAATTTACCACGAATCCTGAATGATCCAGAGGTAATCAGCGCTGTACCAAACTATTTTAATTTCACGGAACCTCCTTGCATTTCGTATAAGTATACTAAATCTATAGCCAACAAAATATTAAATTACTCTAATGCTGTATAATGCTGTCAAGGAGTTACGCACGTCTGGAGGCTATAGTTGTGATTGTGAATCATCGAACTTTATCTATACACCATGCAAGCATGTTGTGACTGATGACCTTGATATAGTGAGGGACGAGGAATTAAAAAGACTTGTGATGAGGGGAACTAAATATAGAGAGCCGAGAAAAATAAACCTGAAGGCGGACCAGAAGATAGTCTTGACTGCATTAGAACAGTATGTTATTGAGTAAAGCGAGAAAAAGTTGAACCTACAGTAATCGATGACTGGATAGACCTCACCAAGAACAAAGTCGTTAAAACAATTCGCCATGTTGACAGTAGTACCCTTCCCTGAGCAAACCAAACCCTTCCCTAAGCAAACCAAGTACTGAGAAACCTCAGTTCACAAGAAGCTCTAGCAAATCGCCAGAGTAAATCCGTCATAGTCCCAGCAGACAAGCTCCAAATAATATAATATTGATATGTAAATATTACTTTTACCGTCACTGGATTTGAAGGAAACTACAGATGGTCCTAACGGTCTATTTTATTTTACCTATATATCTCTATAAAAATGAAGCAAGCCTTCTCTCGTCGACTTTACGACGCCCCGTGGGGTTGCCGGGGATCGACCTGGGGTGTCATGGTGCACATGCACTCCAGGTCATGGTTAGAATAGGCCTCAGCCCCTCAGAGAGCTTGTGGAAAGAGGCGACTAACTGGGGCACCCGTGTGGTTATAGGAACCAAACGTCGTGATATGACTGAAATAGTGTTGAAAGCGACGTTAAATCATATTCACTCACTCACCCGATCGACTTTACGACAAAGAGATGATTACAATTTCGACACCGTCAAAATGCGAGCGTAGCGTTCGTGGCTTTTTATTTTTTTCTCATTTCGCTTAACCCGGGCCCGTAAGGACCAATGTATTTCAAGATCCTTATAGTGTTCATATGAACGAGCACGATCAAAGCGTGACTGAGACACGTCATACTCTAGATAAAGATTTTACAACGAAAATCATATACTGGATTGAGAATAACGATCAGCGATACGGATTTGATATTTTTGGAATATCTTCTTGCTGGCATCATTGAAAACTGTTGACCACTTCTCTCTGACCGGAAAGTAGCCTAGTAGTATGACTTATTCTTTTAATTTGGTGCAAATGTTATTATATGAATTAGGTCTTTGTATTATTGACGCGAAAATTCTTTAATGGACGACGGCTGAATATTGAATGACTGACAAGATGCTTGTATTTTCGATTACTGACGCGGAAATTCTCTTGTGGACGACGGCTGATTATTGAATGTCCGATCCGACGCTCTTTAAAAGTTCATTCTAGGATCATGATAGCATTGCTCCCATCACACATCAATATTCTTCGAAAACGGAGTCCCAGATCGTATTCGTTATTATGTATTGCAATTCAACTTTAGAAACAGATCAACAAAATACATTTTTCTCGAAGTATTCGACACAAGTTCTGGTGTTCTGCAAGACTGATTTTGAATCACCATCTATTGATGTATGTAGTAATGGTTCATACTAAATAAGACAATTTTTTCTGTTTGGCATAATTGCGTCGGGTTTTTTTTATTCCGATCTATAAAACCGATTGTGTATTCGACAATGAGCACAGTTATTTGGACATAGTAACGTTTAGTAACATGGAATTTCAAGCTATTTATCCCAATTTTACATGTATCAAAATTTTTGGCGGGGTTCAGTCTTTAAATTAGGTATGTTTCACAAAATGAAATAAAATTTAGCTGCGTGATAAACCTGTATGTAGATATGGACATTTATCAGCCCAAGGAGTAAACGTGCAGAAACACACTAAACCAATACAGTTTTATATGGTTTCGGTATGAATAGAGGCCATATGTTAACTTCTTGTAATTTGGAAAAAATCGTAGATTCATAATAGTGGCAAGGATATAGATTTCAATATCACAATTTTTTGTAAAGTCCACATTGGATATTCTCTGGATTTATATATAATTTTGAAATTTGGAATACGTGTTTTCTATGTACTGGTATACTTGTACATTCTGCAGGGTTCGAATGGCAGGATGAAATAAATTGTATTTCTATTTGAAAACTTAATGTAAATCTCGTTCCTGTCTTTTTGGAATTACTATCCAGTGGGTTGCTCGGTAATACGATGCAATATCAGACACATTTTTTTTGTTTTATCTCACTTCCTAAATATCGCAAGATCCAGAAGAAAGCATTTACTTTTTATTGAGCAAAGAATACACAGAAAAAATCTAAAAGAATTAAGGAATATTCCCCTATTATTACACCAGCGGAATATTCCTTAACATAACTAAGGAATATTCTTTGCCATGTTAAGGAATTACCTTAACATGCTACGGAATATTCCTTATTGAATTTTGAGGAATATTCCGCTGGTGTAATAGTCGAGGAATATTCCTTAAGTTTTAAGGATTTTTTCCTTCAGTGTACCTAAACGTTTACTCCAATACATGCTTATTTGGTCCGTATGATAATTTCGCTCTTTTCGAATAATGCATCTTATCAGTAAGTAGGCCGCAATTATAATGTTTCCGTGACTGAACCTTGATGCGACTTACGACTAACGACACAAGAACACAGCACAGCAGGAATCAGTTCACACACACTATATATGTCGTGTTCAGATGGGCAACATGCCAAAGACATTCGGCAATATCTATATAGTGTCTGTCTACATAGAAAAATGGGCAATTCCACACCATGCACAGGAAACGAGGAGGTTGAAGGTAGATCCAGAAAAGAGAGGAGAATTCTGAACAAGTTATACATATCTTAACCTCAACAGAGAATCTCTGAAATACCATCACTGATGTCAACACAAATGAACTCGATAAAGAAATAAACATATATGCAATGGAGTGAAGACATATCTACAAATGCCTTCGTCCTCCTGCCACACTGCCTTAACAATTATTGGCACCACATAAATTACAAGCGTCTAGTCCGTCATTCATAATCCAGCCGTCGTCCATTAGAGAATATCCGCGTCCATAATCCAAAGACCTATTCCATTTTCCACATAACAGTATTAGCACCAAATTCAAAAAGACAATCATAGTATACATACACATAGGCTTGTGCACTAGTGTGTGCTAAACGAAGAGACATAGTTTTCGTAAGAATTGATTATTGCCACTTATGGTATTGGCATATTTATTTGGAATTAATATAATTGAAACGTATTGGCCAATGATTATGACTATTTTGATCAATCTAATAAGACAACCAAAACTGCATCTTGTGGTATCTGATTTAGTATACAACATCCTATTTCATATTAAAACATACTGAGAAAAAATAGGTACCCTAGGCCTCCTCTCGAAAGTTTTGTTCATTCAATCAGAATGCCTTCATCCGAGATAGCCCACAGGACATGCCTAAATAAAAAGAATTTTCAAATAGTTTTGGTCATATATTTCTTCATATATACTCCAGGATTTGTTCAATGGATAACATCCCAATGTTAAAATGCTTAAAACTAAGGACGAGTGGTAATGGACACCGACCACAGGAACTATAGGTTTAATAAAAAATCTTCAAAGATATAATAAGGAATGAGTTCACACACCACTCAAACTGTGATAAAGCTAAGAAGAATATATATATATATATATATATATATATATTTACCTATCGTACAATATCTGTAATATTTATCAGCCATGCAACAACGATGAGACTAATCTCATACCTATAATGTCCATGAATTTAATAACTGTACGCGATTTTTTTTAGCATAAAAGCCTAATATGGACCATCAAAATAGTCCACGAGATAACCATGGTAACTGCATGTATCGATGCCTGTCACGATATCTGGTAGAACAAACAATTGTCATATAGTGCTTATCAATAGTTTGAGGTATGATGGCTTGAACATGTATCAATTTCGGTAATTCAATAGCAGAATAAAGAATGAAAAGAAGACAGAATTCGCGGTTTGGAAGGTAAGAGAATACTTCCACCAGAAATATACAACTAATCTATTGAAGTCCCAAGAGGAATGATCCGGATGAGGTAGAATCCAGGAATGAATCCAGCTAGAAGTTCTACGCCACGCCAGTAATGCAGGCACACAGAAGATATGGAAGGATCTGGCACGTCTGGAAGGATAGGTAGGGTGAGATCAGAGGTATTTCACATTCATACAGACCCACAAATGGTCTGTGACACTCTTGTATATGATACCATCATTGAACTTACCAGTCTCTGCCCGTGCTGTGGTCGCGTCCTGGAGGGCTTTCCATTTTTTTCTTTTCAGATTCGGACAGTTTCAACAGAATAAATCAGACTTCTATATTTTTTGGTACCTCCTTCCAGAAAGTTCTTGTTTAGATGCGAGGGTGGCTTTTTCCAGTTCAGATGTGACGTCGTGGCGAAGATGTTAACATCCTGTCTTTAAAATACAAAGTTACAGTTCAAAATACAATAAAGTCCTTGGGTATATATAACTGCTCGGATAAGGACAAATGTACACACCTATAACGCAATACTTCAGTGAAACAATATAACAGGGGGTATCATTGGAAACTGATTCACGAGATAGACTAGCAGGTGGATTCCTATCAATGATAACACAATGGGCCGAGATGTTTCTACTGTATACCTTATCGAGCGGGTAATAGATATTCTCCCAGAAGAAAAGCCCGAGGCGAAATGACGTACAATGTATACATGACAAAGGGAATAGGAGGAGGTATATTTAATCTCCAATATACCGTATCTTTTAATACCGAGATGGAAAAGTAGTTGAAGTCCCAAGATTAAACACTCCACTGAGTACTATTGTACTGATGCTTAATTATATTTACATGATCTGAGTGGAGTAAGAGGGTATTTGATTAACTGAACCTACAAAGTTCCAGCCAATAACGTGATGCATCCAATGAGATTCTAGCACTAACGCCTATTGTTTGTCAGATATCATCTTGTTCTTGTTTTGGCATATGTCATCTGATACACATTACTGATATATAAATACGTATAATGTATCATGACATAAATGTTTACAGCACTGAATGTTCCTCCAGATAGTAATACCAATAGAGGAAACTATATAGCTTTCTATGGAAGGCGTTTCTGTGTTGAAGGAAACACTGTCCTCCCCTAATGCTCAATTGCTTGCTATCTTTTTAACATATCTATAACTACATTCAGCAGACGTTTGGGATGATTGTCATCTCCATATACGACATTGGAAATGACAATGCAATTTCAATGAATGGGATTTCTCTCATACCGGAACAGTGATTCAGGAATGAGATTCGCGATAAAATCGTCTATACAATGTTCAAATTCATGTGAAAAAAAACAACAAAAAACGTACAGAACAAACAGATATTAAAGCTATGGAGAAGAAAGCGTTACTGCATTGAAGTGTGGTCCAAGTAGATTTTTAGCTGCGTTTTTATTGTGAATTTCGGCGTGAAGACCTAAGTTGGATATGACATTATTGTGCAACAATAAGTGTGCGAATACCTATAAATTCCAAAACATATAAAGTTCTTGTTAAGAATTCATTCCATTCGCACATAAACTCTTAGGTTCTGACAGAAACAGCCTGGTGTTCGTCTCTTTATCGTTCGAGAATGATTTCATTATCGGTTTTTATAATATTTATCGAAAGGATGTAAGTGATCATGTACCATTACAAAAATCCTGTTAACGCAAGGAAGGATACCAGATACCATATCAACAACGAACTAATAATCATATGAAATCCTGGTATGTATGATCACACTGTACGAAAATATGTAATTATTTCCTATTTACAGTCTAACGGTGGCCTTTATTTCTTTATAATGGATAGGCCATTTGCTTGAGCCGATCTGTCATCACAGCTCCAGCGCGAGCGTATCTGATTCCGTTTAAGCTGGTGCTAGGGGCCGTGTGGATACTTCATAGTCTCCACAAGAACAGCTGCAATCAAAGCGCGGCTGAGATGCTAAGGCTACGACCGAGGATCCATCGTATTCTCGGTTCTGAATGTGAGGTGCCGATTGTAGTTTTCCTGTGTAGTCATATGGTTGCTTTTTAGTCGTCAGACGTCGTCAATTTTTCCCACCTCTCGCATATCGCTCCAATTTTGAGGGTTTTTTTATTGTGCTTCATCATATATACAAATTGTGCTTTATCCTATATACATATTTAACCTGCATCTTTCACCCACATGTAATAGCCGTGATGTATATCCTAAACACACCTGCGTTCCCTCGTGTGATTATGTAATTAATAGCTATTTACTGGTATTGTTTGAAAATCCTGGATTTCTCCCGCTGTGTTACTGTGTATGATAAATTTCGAACAAATTAGAAAAAAACGCCCATTTCTGTTTAAACTGTTCACCTGTCCCAGCGGTTGCTGCCGCATATTTTTCAATGCAGTAGTTTTGGTAGAAGTTGTTCTGTAGGGCCTTCCATCTCAATTTCGACGTACCGGTTCTGAATTTTGAAGAGTATATGTATTTTTTTGTTAGTAACAGCAGTGCATTAATGCTACATTGTTTATATTCATAGCCCAGGATTTTCTTTTCTGTCCCTATCTCAACCCTCATTCCGATTTCTGTTTTCAGCCATACTTCAAGACTGTCCCACAGTATTTTTACAAATCTACAGTGAATAAATGAATGTTCTAAAGTTTCTATTTCCTGATTACAGTTGTCACATAGGTTAATGTTAGACAAACCAATTTGGCATAAGAATGACTTTGTTGGTAAAATTCTATGTAAAGTTTTGAACTGAACGTCTTTAAGACTGGTCAAATTTTGAGTATTAGCCATGAAAATATTTTCGTGTAATATTTGCCTAAATTCAACAATATAAACTCATATTTCGCTAGATATATAGACAATCGTTGGAAGATGAACGCCACTCTATAGGTTTTGCGAACACTCATAGAAAATAAAGTTATAGGAATAGCATAGTCTCTAACTTCGTACGGTAACTTATAGACAGACAAGAAAAATTAACGCAATGTTGAACGCTGATGACTCAGCAGAGTAATTAACAGGGGCGATATGGCCCATTAATTCTGTTGCCTGCAACATGATTAAGCATCTCTAAGTTCAGCTTCGGGGAGAGCTAGAATTATCATGATTATATAGGCGGGAAATGTACGACCACATGCGCTAGAATGACACTGTTTCAAAACTAGATCTGCATGATGAAAAGTTTATCAGAGTTTCTGAAGCAAAATTCAAGTGTATAATATAACTGATTAAATCTGAATCTGCATGGATAATAGAGCAAGGGTCTAGATTAAGATTCCCTAAAACTAAAATAATAATACCAGTAATATTATCTGAGTTTTTCGCAAGATGTATAAAAAGCAGACCAATATTTTTTCTACTAACATATGTATATAAATATATACGTTATTACTTTCGGATATCGCACATACGTACTATTTTATTAGTCCATATTCATATTGCGGTATTCTTCAATAATCCCACAAGAGACCGGAAATTGGAAAATTGAGCTGTGAATAATTTAAATTTTGCAACTGGTACAACCAATGCCTACAAATCTGTAGCAAAGTTTGAACATGGTGAACTGAATTTGTGACTGTTCGCCCCATGATATGTGTATTTGTACAGAGTATATTCTATTCCACCTCCTCGCCCTTCTATCGTTATATCTACCCACTCTAATATAACAGACAGGCTGCTTGACGTTGGAAGCTATCTTGACGTTAAGGATGACTGATGCGCGAAGAATGTACAGCTGTTTTCAACTACGCTTTCTATCTATCTGGACTCTTCTTCACCGGTTCATCCTGACCAGCTATAGTGGCGCACGTCTGGCTATATTTGTACTCTGTTGTATCGTTGCCATGGCGACCAGCGGATTTCAAACACGTGTCACATCTTCTCACTTGAAAATATTACTTGCGAATTTACAATTACTGATTACAGTTCGATATTTAATATTCCATTTCTATATATAGACTACATTTTGTTTATGCACCTCGCTACCGTTACTTCTTGAGTGTATATTCCAACAGTATCAGAGATGAAGAGTTGCCGTATCATGGACACTTACAAATTAGATGTTCAGATATGAATCCTCCAGATCGGGTATATGCTTATGTTTACTTACAAATGAACTTTAATCTATTGGAGTTGAACAGGTATATAGATGTAATTGAGTATGAATGTTAGTATCAACACAGATATTATACCAGTGATATCGATATAACGTTTTTAATATGAAATATTATTTAGTTCCCCAGCCACTACCACGATTGTCAGTAACAGTCCAGCTGTTAAATGTTTGTATCATGTTCGTAGACTTGGGCTAATATTTGAATACACGATCAAATTCTAGGCATACAAACAGATATCAGAAGAGCATCTGAGACATATATACTTCCTATGACGTCAATCCAAATGACGACCGGAAGTTACAAGCTTTTTATATCACCTTACTATCGTATGTTCCGTTACAGAGCATACGGACTAAGGTACGATAATCCAGAGTTGCTATCCAGAGTCAAGTCGAGCACTGGTGTTTCTGGTCATGTATTTCCGAAGTAGTCACCATGGAAACTCATTGATATACCGTAGCTATGTCGGACCTTTGTATATACGCGCACTTTGTATCAGTAGACGTTCAAAATTCAGTTTAATATATCACTGGAAGTCACGCACTAAAATAACTGATGATATGTACCGATCATAATAAATAGTCGTCAATGAGAAAAATGATCCAGCGATGTTCTGTAAAGCCGACGCTTAGTATTGGACAAAACGCACGAGAAATAATTAAGAATAGAGATCAACGAAATAACGGGCATTCCACAAGAAATGTGCATGTAGGCCTAACCCTCCCTAATGTCTCTACCGAAGAACAAGTGAGAGCAGACATTTGTGACCGTATATCTTAATGTATAAGCTTCCGAGCAAGACATCACGCATAAACTAATAATGGCGTTCATGAGAGTTGAACAATGATTTTTTTTAATTATGATGTCCCCATGCAGAGAAGCCTTCTTAATTTTCCTTGCATTTTCTAATTGAACTCGACCCAAACATGCAGTGTGGTAGCTTTCAGCTCCCTGGCCTCGAGCATGGGAAAATATTGAGGAGAAGCTCTGTGTGGTAAGGGGCGCGGAGGTGGGGGGTGTGAGTGTGCGTGCAGTACGCCTCAAATCACCTAGGTCAAGTAGAGAATAAATGCTTTTTCTCGAAATTATTTTGAGAAGTTAATATGTTAATATCTGAATGAACTATAAAGCTGTTTTGTAGCAATCAGAATTTGCTTGTGGCCACGTGCTTTATACAGTATATAATATAGCTGCATAACGTGCTTCCGAATGAAGAATGAAGACAGAGATACAATTAAGCCCATAAACAATTGAAACATTAGTTACATCTTCTTACCTTTAGTTTTGTTCCTTCTTTTTCTGACGCGACGTCTTACACATATGGAGTATACCCGTATTGCCGAGATAATGACAACAGATCGTTTAACTTTGATCAAAAGATGCAAGGTTATTCCACTGGTGCGAAAGGGCATGCGCTGTGAACCAGGTGGAACCTCCCTCAGCATTAGATACCACGACCATATCCATACACCCACTGGTTTGAAGAGATGTACTGAACGGCACTGGGAACAAGGTGGAACTTGTGCCAGGCCGCCATTTTTACTGGCAGCCGGTCCTCTTCAGCTTCTTGTAGAAAGTGTGTGTTTCTATTATTGGTCCCAGAGTCTTGAGTTACAGCTAGATGAGTGCTCTATATGAGTTTGCCCAATACATGCACTGGCTTGACTGAGAACATAAGAAATATAGACACCAAAACTTATATAATATCATTTGGAGTTTTGCTGCTCGTTAATGGGCTTTGGCGTGTTTAACAGTTACAGGCAGTGCGGTCCAAGAGGTAATTGTAAACATCATCTGTCAGGATAACTCATCTTCTCCCAGAAATCAGTGATACATATAGCACGTGGCAATTGTTATATAAGTGTGTCAAATTACAGACATCATTCCTACATCACACTACACAGTCTGGCCTCAGCGAAGGCAAATCTGTGTCCCAAGGTATGCGATCTTCAGAGTAAGTTCTATTAGAAATTAAAGTTGATCATATTCATCGTGATCAGAAGTTACTTTGAGGAACGAGTGATAAATGTGATATGTGAATAATGAAGAATTTACCTTCGAACATAACCATTAACCGCTTCGCTTAAACCACACAACAGCTGTTTAACTTATTATGAAACGAAATACATAAAAGCCCAGTTAAGGAGTTATATCCAACCTGGGAGTCAAAATTTACGAAAAACAAAGTTTTTGAGCAGTCCTTATGTGCTATATCGATTATATTTTTCTTCTATTTTCGCCTGTTATACATCTTGGTGAATAAATGTTTGCTTAAGCAAAGTCTTAATATGGTTGACAATATTTTCGCCAGATAGGATATAGATCACTTTAAGCTGGCTATTCACACTTGTGACACCGAATCATTGAGGCTGGCATAGTTAATAGCCACTAATCTGTTCATCGCTTTAATTCAATTACGTAATTTATAGAGTTTTATAAAGGAAACCGTTTATTTCGTGAAAAATATTCTTGATGACAATTTGACATGGTTGTTTCGAGCTAGGTAGAGGAGATAGGGCCGCTAAAGTTTCCAAATAATGTTCTTGTTTCTGAGGTATTGTTGTTTAAAATACAAATATCATCTGCGCAGCTTATCTGATACAATACAACACAAAAAGTTGCGGACCAATTTCGAAAAACTGAGGCACATTTATTTTGTTGAAGGTATGTTCAACTCGGTAAAGTCATCATCCGAATGTAAATTTTTGAACTAGATCTACTCGAAAAGTAAACGTTTGAAAATGGCGAGTCATTTTATGAAAAGTCAAGCACTTAATTTGAGATACTTATATACCTATCGATCTCACAACCAATGTATTGGCATAAATATAATTCCAGGAAAATTAGCTGTCCAAAACGGAAAATGTCAGCGTGTATCTGGAAGTCCGCTCAGATGGGATTCATTACCTTAACCCTATCTGGCCTGGGCTTTTTGGGACCTGTCCAGGCCGGGGGGGCGAAATGGCTCCCCTAATTATTTTTCTTACCCCTTGAGCTAGGAGGCTGAAACTTACCACACTATACCCTTGGGTCAAGCTCTACCAGAAAATGTAAAGAAAATCCAAGATGGCCGCTTTGATGACGTCACAGTGACGTCATTTTCAAAAACGGCATTTTTTGGTCGATTTTTCGGTCAGATTTTTTGAATTTTTTATTTATGCAATTTCTCCGCAAAAACTGCATGATAAATTAGTAAATATTAATGTAATGTGAAATAAAGTAGTTTTTGCCCACTTTTCATTTCGGAAAAGCAGAAATTTCGAAGAAATATGACAAAAACATCACTTTTCCGATAATCTGGTAAGACTCCGCTGGTAGACGTTTCGTTCAAGAGGCTTGCCCTCTGTACAAATCAGTGTGGTTGTAGTTTTCTGACTTGTAAATATGGTGGAGAATGAAGCGCTTGGTCGGTGTCTGGGCTCACGCGTTTTTTTTCTGAATACGAACTTGCATTCAATAAATACTCCCTGGTTTAGATCGTTTTTCACTACCTGGCGATCACATAGTTCATCATTTTCCAACATATGACTTGAAAGGGCTATTACATTAGCGCTCTGAATAATTCGTATCTAATGCCGCTCAAGCCTGTGTTAGGGGCCGTGTGATCATGCTATTCCATATGCCGACATGAACAGCTACAACAAACGCGTGGTTAGGATGCAAATGATCACACCGATCAGTTTTGGTTCTTGTGATGCGTTTAGAAATATGCGATCAGTATATCAGTCTGTGGAGTAATATGACTTCTTGCCAGTACTCGGGCATCGTTTACCGCCACCCTGTTAATGTTGAGTTTAATTTGATTCCAAGTTATGGTGGTGGGGGGAGGTGGGCAACTGCATCTTTTAAACTCCTGCAATTAGGAGAACATCACAGGGAATAGATTGCACATCTAAAAGTTGTTAATAAGGATAAAAATTCTGTGAAACAACCTCGCACAAGAAGCCATCAGCCATGTCGAGAATATTTCAAGGTTTACGGAAGAAACTGAACTGTAAACATTTGCTCGACGCAGTTTTACAGAATGTGATTTTGTGACAAATTCTGATTGATTTTGCGACAGAAATATGTAAATAAATGGTGTAGGATTGCATATATCTCTCATATTAGGAAAATCGGGAATTTTTGTCCGCCTCCCCCCCCCCCACCTTGCCTTGAATCAATATAATTGCAAATGCATCGCAAAACGCAAACAGATGTAACAATGGCTTATGATTGATTGATAGCTGATCAGTGACCGGTTGTCAAGCAGATGCAGACTCATCATGCAGAACATGCCACTCAATTCAAGCTGGATGTAATTGAATAATTATCGATCAATATTCCTGTGTTTCAAGCACAGATCGAACAACAATTGTAGTACCGAATCCACAGGGTGTAGTGCCTATACCACATAATTCAGATAGGTTCTTAAAGCCAATTTATTCTGCCTGTTATTACAAAAGCCACCAAGCAGCTAAGTATTCGATCACAAGAGAGATGCTTCATGTAGGCCATATAATTAACACAGTAATGAGTTTGATTTCTGGTTTCGAGGAGACTGTTGGTGAAATGAAGTGAATTGTATGTTCTTGAAAAGTGCATCACGATGTTCTCATTACTGGTTAACATAATTGAAACTGTTCGTGGATGTAATGATGAAACACAATGTAGTCAATATAGTCCTAAATGCTTGCCCCAAATGCAGTATGGTGCCTACTGCAGTGCAAGCACCATTTTGTGGAATGCAGCAACTCCGCACGGTATGATAGCAGTCGATTCACTCTTATCACACTAGCCACTGCGAATGGTCCAAAGATGTACACGAATATTTGACTTTGACATAACCTAGCTTTTAACTATCAAATTGCATGTAGTTCTAAAAATGACTGTGGCTTTATAAACAATGTAGAGTTGGACTCGAAGACTTGCATAGATGACGTTGCATATGTTTGAAATCATCGGCGTTTTAACAACCTCATGTAAGGCTACAAGTGCTTGGAGGATGTGAACGACAGATGCCATGCAGTGCAGTTAGTATATTGATTTCAACATTGGGTGCAAATAAAAAAACTCTCAACGAGTGTCTGGCATTAGTACACGGCAATGAGAAATTAACAAACAAATTTTATTATATCTCATGTTGTCTGGAAGCTCGAATTATTGAGTGAATTCGTGTAAACTATTATGTATACACATCCAGCTGCCGGTCAGACGGTGTTGAAGAATTTGTGATCTGAAAATTACATTGAACAACTCTCTGTGTGTTCGTTTGACCTATATGTGGTTTAACGAGACTAAAATGTATTATCCTCCGGCAAACGACTTGGAAATTGATTCGGTAAAAATAATACTGGCCATCAACGAAACGGACTTGATGGCAATACCATCATGGCGTCTCCTTGGCATTATTGAAAATTATTAACCGATTTTCTTATGAAATGACCATCATGGTGTCTTCTTGACATCATTGGCAACTGTTAACCGATTTTCTTTTGAAATGACCATCACGACGTCTTCTTGGCATCAATGAAAAATAATAACCGTTTTTCTTTTGAAATGATCATCATTATGTTTTCTTGGCATCGTTGAAAACTGCTAACCAATCTTCTTTTGAAAGGACCGAGTTTGTGTTCATTTATAATTATGTGCAATGTCTGCTTGGATTTGGTCACTAATGTATATATTTTTCGACGTCTTTTGATTGTATACGCCCACCGCCTGTATATTTGCCTTTGTTGGCACGATCTACCATTCGGTAATAGGTGATGCAGTCTACATTCGCGATAAACAGTTTCAGTACAAGCTTTATATCCGACATTCATTTGCCATCCGTCGTCCAAGAAGAAGTTCCTGTTGAATAATCATCGAAAGATTTAATACATAAGACAATATTAGCACCAAGCACAACTGTTAAAACTATACTAGTATATAAACATGAGATTGATCTAAACAAAACCCCTCGGCTTTCCCCAAGTGATTGAGACCCATGTGTAGTGTGAATTGGAGAAGAGATAGTTCTATGTGGGATGATGAAGATATACCGGTAGTTGGTTACATTCAGGCATATAAGACAGAAATAGAAAAATTATAAAACTGTAAAGGGGCATAACTCTGTAAAATATGGGCCGAGGGTAGCCACTTTCGATAGGCGTTTGACTTGGCACGCTGTAAAAGAACCGAGACGAATAAGCTGTACCGAACACAGATCTGCAGATACAACTTGTACATTCAACTACAGATAACAAAATTGGAGATTATTACATCCAAAAGGGGCATAACTCCAGAAGCGGAGGCGAATAATCCTTTGCTGGCTTGTAGAATACAGCAATATAAAATAAGTTTCCAAAATATAGTAGCTATACCGAACACAGTTCTGCAGATATAGTTGGTTACATTCAGGCATATAGGACAGAAATAGAAATTAATATATCTGTAAAGGGGCATAACTCTGCAAAATATGGGTCGAGGGGAGCCACTTTCGATAAGCGTCTGATAAGCACTAGATAAATAAGTGTTGAAAATTTGGTGGTTGTGTCTCAAGTGGTTTTGCCTAAAATGCGGTAACGGACGGACGGACGAACGGACGGACGGACGGACGTACATGGCGACAATAATACCCAGAGGCCAAAATGGCCGAGGGGTAAAAACTAGTTTCTTTCCAGAGAGAAGGATATTTTTGGGGTTTTTTTTGGCCTGGATTCTATTGAAGTTTCAACAGGTTTCGCAATTACCAACTTGTTTTTATTCAGCGAAACAAGAGGCTATACACTATTAAATGATGTATATATGTTTCTCCAATATATCGTGTTTGTTAATACATTGTGTTCAGTAATGGATTTTTGCGATGCGATCTTTATAATGATAAAGCAGGCCTTTAGTATCATCTGATACTTCGTGTGGTGGTGTAGTGGGCCACACCGGAATTGCAGAGGAGCACGGAACGCTAACTATACGGGCCACACACAGAGTGCCAAAGGGATTTTTTTAAACCGGAGTCGAAGGTAAGTGAGAATTGAATGAAAACGACTAGACTGTAAGAGGGATAGTAAATATACGGAATCGGTTAATACCTCTGAACTTCCTTCGCTTGTGAAGCTGAAGAGCGCTTGCATTGACTGCTGGATATTTGGTGCCCAAACTTGAAGGACGCTTATTTAAATCCCTCACGGGAATGTCTCAGCACATCCCTAAGAATCATCCTAAAAATAAATGGATAAAAGTTAAGCGGTCTATTTAATATGTGTGTATGTTTGTGTGTATTCATAATAATTATGACACATGGCAGGAATCGAAGTAGCTCCGGTGTAGCCTTGTTCTATACTACGTGAGAACAACGCTACGGCGGCAAACCAATCACCAGATCCAGTTGTTGGGAAAGTGCCGTACGGGCAATATTTGCCGAACCAATTGACCATAACCAATAAAATAATTCGATTCTATGTTCACTTACTTTCAATCAAACACCTTGTTTATGAGTGACTGTCGATTTTTAGCTTTGCAAGACTCGGGCGAGGAGGTAAAACTGTTCACATCGCCGAACACCGATTACGCGCCACAACACCGCGCGCCAAACAATACACGCACAGCGGAGGTGTGAACAGTTTGAGCACGAGTCAAGAGGTTTTCTCATCGAGTTATTTTTTCTGGACGTGAAATCACAAACACAGTGATCGTCAGTGATCGATGGCATCAGAGATATCAGGGGCAAAGGATCATCCTTGAGATATCTTTGGTATATATGTATCAAGTAGAATTCTATGACGTTATGTATCTCATCCATACCTTACTGTTATTTTACGTTATATGTTTTTTCAGTTCAACTTCTTATTCAGAAGGCTCGACGCCGACCAGGTATCCACTCTTCACCTTTTAAGGAGTTTGTGATCTGAACGTTGTTGTTACAGATTATATTGGAAATGCTAAAAAGCGCATGCCTGAATATAATGGCAATGCACGTGCAGTGCAATTAGTTCCTGAACTTGTGTAAGTATTAGATAATTATATTGCGAGTATGAAACACAACAAATTATAAAAGGAATAACTTACCATGAAACTGTACCCCTGGTCGGACGCAGCATGCATCGTGTCGATTTTCTCGTCTTTCGACCATTTGTGGTCATTATCTTCGTTATTAGGTGTGTCAGTACACTTTTCCGAAACACAGCTCAACATTACTTCGATAAATGCAAAAACAAAATGCCGGTGAAAACAGAGAAATTAAGAGGATAAAACACCATTGATAGTATGTGAATCTGTATACTGGATCCGGTCGTCTTACACCTCTGACGTTGTCAGCATGAGAAATTCGAGCGTTGTGTTGAGTTTTTGCTCGTCAAATTCCACTATGTCTAAACGGTTGACAATTGTAAGACTCATACATTTGTAATTGATAGATTCCATAGATTCATAATCCATCGAAGCAGGGTAGAGGTGTTGGGGGTCCCTTTAATAGCCCCTCATCTGTTTATCGCTTTAACTGAATTACTTAATTTCTACAGTTTGATGAAGAAAATCGTGTATTTCTTGAAAACTATTCATCATGAGAATTTGACATGGTGGCTTGAGCTACAGTAGGTAGAGAAAATAATGTTCTGGTTGCTGATACATTGTTGTTTAAAATACATTTATCATCTTCGCATTTTATCCAACTTAGTTGAATTGAAAAAGAAAAAAAGAAATACAATGCCACAAAAAAAGTTCTGGGCCAAAGGATCTGGTACGATAAGATGGACAAACGGCCCCAGCGAGCAGTTCATTCACAGCGGATCACGTGACTCAAGTGGAATTGAATGGATTCGGGTTGAACGCTGAGAGCGAGGTTTGCAAGGCCAAACATATTGTACTCGTGGTTTTACACTCTTTTCCCTCTTATTAAATTGATGCTGTTATATGATATCTCCGTGCCATCCCTGTTACGTTAATGCCGTTAATTGCATAAATAAAAAGAGGAATACGGAAATGAAATGAATAGATTTTACTCGTCTCATTTCTTTAAGAGAACCAACGACAACTCTCGAAGGGTCATTTTTGTCTTGGCGTCTGCAACATACTGTAAATATAGCCTCATGTGCGGTAGGTGACGAGCATCCTATATGGCGTTCGACTGATCACAATGTGGTGAACAAGGGCAATCAGCAATGTTTAAAGTTCCGAATGTATATGCTCTTAGTTCATCGTGCCTAAAGTAACTGTTGCACGACCAGTTTCATTTGACCGAAAGGCCCTTCTGGCTTTACGCTGATCACCAGCTGCACATGCGCCACGTCTTTACTGGTGGTAGAACTGTTGTCGGTAAGGATTAAAATATATGCGCTATGGCCGTAAACTGCATTTGTCTATTTACCCATTATGATTGGTCAACAGATAGTTTTCTCATTTGGCCTTGATTTCGTCTACTTGGCAAGACCGTTGTTGATATCGCATACATCTCAAAGGGTAGTATCAGAAGTGGATGAAAACTAGAAGTATGCAAGGATCACTTAGACTATGTAGACGGCAATGGCACCACCAGCCTGCCTATAACGCTTCATGTGACGTATGATGTGAAATCTGCGCAATACAGAATCCAATTTTTCCACTGTGCGCCGATCGGCTTGCAGTCGTTATTAGTCGTTATTAGTCGGCAATTGTCGGCAGCTGAATTATCTAAATTTGGACTGAGGAATCATGGGAATTATCTGGAGCACGCAGTCTGGCCATACGCTACGGTTACCCAGAAAACCGGTTGTGCTCACATCGGAGTCACCATTTTTTCGTTAGATCCAAACTTCTGCCCAACGAAGGTCTACCTGTACTTTCGACTCCTGTTGTCTTTTTAACACATTATTTCGATATCGTAAATGGGCAATAAATCGTTTATTGAATTACAATCGAGTATGGACGTAGTTCATTTATTCTGGGGACCCAGGTCTACGGTACCTTATAAACTCTGGGAGATAACGCGGGAAGTTCATTTATTTGCTTCACCACTAACCTGATGGCCCCCTAACGGGTGGGCAGGATATTACCATATATGTCTTTTTTTTATTGTGCAGCTAAAATCCCCAAATCCATAATCTATCATGTCCGTGCGAACTACAGACATTTGGTGATACGAATGGCTTTATGTTTACACAATATATCAACAACAAGTTTGAATCAGGTCGAATTCAAAGGAATGTTTTGACCCACTCGTCATAAGCCTCAATTTTCCGCGGTAAGCGTGGGAGGTCATTATATGACGTAACCAACACTGGCGACCAATGAACATTCGATTTTCTTACAACCGAAGTTCAAAATACTACAGAAATATCGCGTGATACGCAGGCGAGCCTTATAAGGACTATCAGGAATTTTACTAGCGAGTCACAAAGGTAATTGATTGGCTACCAGATTTAGAAGCACAAGCCCCATTATATGTAACGGCTTGACCCAGAGAGAAAACGAAAGGGGAAAGCTATTGCGCTCGTGACGATGAGTTCATTCACTTCGGCTTCTTCAATTCTGTTCTCTTGTTCAATTAAATAAATGTATCAACTTAGGTTACATTTCGCTGAATAAATATTATTGATGACGGGAGGTTTGCATCACGAGTGTGAGAAGAACGAATATCCTTAGAATGCCGCATCTGACAATTCAGCTGGGTGCTTATTTGCATATGAATAGACTTCCTGGATAAATTAGAGGGATATATCAATTAATTATTATTGCTACCAGTGCTGGTAACTTAACAGTAAACAATATTTTGTTTCTTGGAAGTACAAATAAATCGCCATGACAAGTTAACATAGGCGAGCCGTAAATTTGATGATTTTCATTGATATGCAGGTGCAGGGCCACGGCCTCTCACAAAACTCCCATGATTCATTGCGCCATCTTCGTCGCTTCGACTCCGGACGCTGGAGTTGCATTCCAAAATTGTCTCCCCTGGAAGTTGGCCAGTTCCCGCTAGGGGGCAATGTTTTCAACTGGATGCGCTAAAACGGGTGACATGCCGTCGATGACACTGAATACATCCTTGCATACTTCTAGTTTTCATCCACTTCTGGTAGTATATATTCTTCATCATGGACATATATTTTTTTACATATTTATGTACGAATTCAACGCATACTAAATACTATTTTTGATCAAATTAGTCCAGATATTGTTGGGTGCAATTCTCTAATCACGCGGGCAAAGCTAGCACGGGAAGATAAATCTTTGCAACATTTGCTGAATATTATATCTTGAGATATAGACCATTTTCACTCATTCTTTCTACTAACAAATATTCACATATATATTGTAATCATGGTGAAAAATCGAAAAATGCATAAAACTATCAAAACATTTTGGACGAATATTTTGGGATTCTAACCAGCAGATCATCAATCAAAACGATAACTCTTCTCGCGACTCTATCCATTCGGCCAGCTCTTACTCGTACATATAACGTTGCTCCAATTATCGTATTTGAAAATGAACACCAAATGACCAAAAACAATATTCCATAAAGTTTCATTTTTTATATGAAGATAAACGATAACCAAAACGTGCTTTTTTGAACAACTAGGGATTCAAAAGAGAACTGTTATGTGTGAATATTTTTGTGGTTATAGTTTATCTTCATATATTTACAAGTAGGCAAACCATGATTGTCAACCCAAAACTGTCAATTTCACACAAACCTACCACTTTGGAGAGCTCTTGTTAAAAAACCATTGCACTCATGCTCCCAATACTTCAAAGGGAGTTGAAAAAAATGTCATAGTTTATGCTAATCGAGACGAGCATTTCATATTTTAAGTTTCAGTTTTCATCTACAATCGTACCTCACCTGGGGCGGTTTGTCCACCTTAACGTACGAGGTCTTTCCAAAAGCTGAGACAGGTGTGTTCCACTCGGTAAAGTCATCAAACGAATGGAAATTTTAGAACTAGGTCTACTCGAAAAATAAATGTTTGAAACTGGCGAATCATTTGATGAAAAGACAAGCATTAAAGTTAAGATACTTCAATACATATCGATCTCACAACCATGGTATTTGCATATATATTTTCCAGGGAAATAAGCTGTCCAATAATATATATTGATAATATTTATCGTTCCCAAGATAAAACAATAAATGTCAGCGTGTGCCTGAAAGTCCGCTCAGATGGGATTCAAATACTTAACCCTATCCGTCCTGGGCTTTGTGGGACCCGTCCTGGCCATGGGTGAAAAGGACGTTTCGCATCTCCCTCAAATATTTTGCTCACCCCTTGAGCCAGGGGCTGAAACGTACGAACACTATATCGCTAGGTCAAGTTCTACCAGCAAATCTAAAACATCCAAGACGGCTGCTTTGATAACGTCACAGTGACGTAATTTTTGAAACAGGCATATTTTGGTCGATTTTTCGGTCAAGATTTTTTTAAAATTTTTGTTAATGTGTTTGATTCATAAAAACTGCATAAATTAGTAAATAATATTTTGATGCCACTTAAAATAGTTATTACCCACCTTTCCTCACAGAAAAGTAGGGATTTTGAAGAAAAATTACGAAAACCTCACTATTGTGGTACCCCACATATCCACCATTTTTTTTAGTTCATTCGTGATCCTCTGCTCCTGGATTATCCAAATAGGCTCAAAATGACCGCAATGTGATAATACCTACAAAGTCACGAAGTGTAGGCTCTCAATTAATTTGACGTTCGAGAGATAGGATAGAACGTTTAGTAGGGGGATAAAACATAATGGCCCCAGGCCTGGTATGGGTAAGGAACAACTGAACTGAATTGACATTACTGGTATACGGAATTGAAGAGATAATGGACATTAGAAATAGAAAGCAAAGCTGATAGAGTAATTCTGATTCAACTTAAAATAGAAGCAGACAAATCATATCGATCGATATGAAAATGACGATGATTTGTTTTCGTTTATCGTCGACTACCTTGAGTAGTTAACACTACTGTCATTCTCAGGATCGTCAGAATTCATCGCCTGCTGTGCGATTCTGTCTCGAATCTCGTTGTTATTATGTACGAAAAGTTTATTGCCACAGTTACACAGTTTCTCTAGGAAGAAGGGATAAACACGTTTGCTGAAGAAACTAATATACACTGTAATAATTGGTGACATGTTTAACGTCTCAAAATGAAACATGATTTTGTCCCAACTTTTGGGACATGTGAGTACGTATATGTTTCATATTAAAACGGCTTCATGTTTCAAATTGAAACACGTGTCTTTTTCACATGAGTTAATGATGTCTCAGTATGAGACGTGTCTTCAATAAGCACGCGTGTTCGTTTGAAACATGTGACGTTCTGCATTTTGAAACGTGTTGTGCATACATGTCTGAAGCTGAAACATGTTAGAGCCGACTACATGTTTCAAAATGAAACGTCTAAGCCCAAACATGACTTGTCCTAACTATTGAGACATGTCACAAGTGAAACGGATCTGTACATGTCTAATACTTGGAAGTGTTCCAACACAGTCTACATCCCATTATGTGTTTCAGGAGACTGACAGACTAGCATGTGCATGATACCGGTACTGAAATGAAAACATTCATCAAAAATCAACATGCATCAAGTTTTATTCTCTTATATTCGTTGGAAGTCAAACTCAGGAACATGTATGAACAAACAATAATCATATACAGAAACACATAAAATAGACTGCTCCTTAGGTTAACTCAAACCTAATAATGATTTCAAACAGATGCATGATTGATACATCTGAATCCCTGATGTGAACCCCGTTACCATAGAGTGAAAATTATTTATATAAGAATAATGTGCTCAAGGTTTGATTCATTTAGATCTCTGATTCACACTTAAAAGTTAAGGATAATTTACTCAACTTGCCATATTGGTCCGTTGACACGACATTGTCTAATCTGTGATAAAGTATTATCCCATATTGTATCCCAGGTCTAATCCGACACACTGGAACATTTTTGAACATGGGTATTATAATACTTAGGTCTACAAATATGGAATTGCTGAATGATACTTCCTTTGTTGTTTTTCCTGGCAGGCTACTCGCGATTAACTATTTCTGTTTCGCGACGGCTGAAATTTCATTCCATTTTGGGGTATGGGATACGGATCGCAGATGATTATTAAAATCAATGCTGGAGGGCTGGATTCGTCTCGAGTTTTCCAACAGTGATCACATTGTGGGATGATGTAGAAACATTGTTGACACTAAACACTATTTAATATTCCCATACGTATGAAAAATAATGTTCATTCTGTCCCCATCTGGTATATATATATGCCACTAAGGCCGAATCCCGTCCAACGCTGTAATGACGTAAGCAATCGTATTGACTCTGTTCAAAAAAATCTACCACATTCACAATTCAAAATACTGGAGCTTTGTTCACACGGAGAACACAGTTGTTGTTTCTTTCATTCCCCTCGCATTAGTGCCCCATCAGTGTCACTTTTATTCTGGCAACATTGCTATGTATTTTGTTGATGTGTCGTAATATGACCATATGTTTTGAGCGAATACTCTTAAATTCAAAATGTCGGCCATGTAGGTTTCCAGTGAAGAGTCAAAATTTGGGCTGGGAAAATCTTACAAAAAAATCGGCCAAAAATACATGTTTGGAATATGGCGTAACTGTGAAGTCTTCAAAGCGGCCATCTTGCAAATTTATTTATTTTCTCTTTTTTCACACTTTTTAGTTGAGCTTATGCTGTGAGAAGTTTCAGACCTCTATCTCAATGAGCAAAAACACATTTGAAAGGAGACGGGTGGAGTGAAATGGCGCCTTGGCAGGTTTGAAATACCCCTGGCCTGGTTGAGTTAAATTGTCATGCAAATAATTCAATTAAAATGCTCAATCTATTAATCCACAATACCGACATATATCTTCCGGGTCACCAAAGACCAGAAATAAATATCTGAAAGGCAGTGGTAATCATATATTTGTTTGCAAATTGCTAAAGCTATCTGTCGTAATGCATTTCGGAGATACGGTTAGAACTGTGCGAAGACGTCCTGGTATCTAATTCCATGCATCAGACAGCACTGTCCCTTTTGTACTCCGCTTTTCTTGACACATGTCGTTTGCAACTCGGTTGCACAGCGTTGATGTTTCAAACAGCTTTTCGGACCGTTATAATGAGAGGGCAACGCGAGTGAAACCTGTCACAACCCTGAAATAGTTGCATCGTTACTTCTATGAGACATGTTTTTGTGGACAAATAGGGTGAAACATGTAGCATTATGAAGCATCTAACATGTTACCATCTCAAAATGAAACGTTAAACATGTTTACTCCTTTTACAGTGTAGAGTACGACACATCTCTGATCAGAGGTCTCTCCAACAACAGTATCATGGTCTGCTTGAGGGGCTGTTTTAAAAATGAAATATGGAAAGACGGAGGTTTTTGCGGTTGACTGAAAAAAGCAAATGTGTATATTTTCCCAGACTGGATCTTACAATTTTTGTGTGATGAATTTTAGTTTTAAAACGGGAGGTATTTTGAAACAATCTGGCTGATATAACAATAAAAAAATAATCTGTGAATGATTTGATTAAAAAAATGGTGAATATATTATAATAATTATAATTGAAATGTAGATTATTATAATAAATGATAAATATATGCTATTCTATTGGCTTTCTGGTCAGATTGATAAAATCTCCGAGTATCAGTGTATTTAGCAAAGCGATGAAACAAATTACCCATACGACTGATAACAACAACTATGTTTTATTTTTAGGCATATTTTCATTCACATCTTTATGGGGTTAAGAATGAGTTGTATTCATTATTATTCGAAAAGGTATATTCAAAAGTTCACATACATGTACAGCATGCCTTCTGATCAATCCTTCTGAATGGAGTACAAAAGTGGCACGTTGCGTTATATTCTACAAGAGAGGACTAAAATTTCTGATACATAACTCACCTCTTAGCTCTTGTTAGATTTTGTAGAAAAAAGACGAAGGTTTAATCACCCTTACTGTCCAGAAGTGTCTTTGAAGTAACTTTGAAGTAACTTTAAAGTGTGGCCATAGTTTAACCTTGAAGTGCAAGGCTCAGAGTCAGAAGTGTGCTTGCAGTGTGGGTATTGTTTTGTAGCAATGCCATATAAGGATATAAGTCACAATGAAGTCACTTGGAAGTACTTTTGAAGTGTGCCTCAAATATGTTAATTAAGTACTGCAAAGGCACTTCATCGGCACTTCCACAGAAGGGTAACCTTCATAGGCACTTCTGAAGTGCTCTTGAAGTACCTAATTAGAATATTTGAGGCATTTCAATGTCCTTATATGGCAAGGCACTTCATCCACTCTTCTACAGAAGGATACCTTTCATATGCACTTCTGAAGTGCTCTTGAAGTACCTTATTTGTATCACAGCAAATCCGTGTAATGAAAGGTATGTAAGTAGTAGTGTTAACGGGAATCGACGCACATTTTTGGGGCACCGGGAAAATTCGCCATCTGTTGGTCCATGTTAAATCGCAATCGGGAACCCTCAAATTACGGTCGATAGGGGGCACCACCAGCTCAAATCGTCCAATCAGAAGCGAGTATTTTTTTCAAATCCGTAAATCGAGTCCCATTGACTTTTGACCTCGGAAATTTGCATATCACGTGACCCAGGTCAAAGATGTATTCCTCCGCGGTGATGCGGTCATGTCTGGCGGTGATGCGGTCGCGGAAGAAAGCTTCCGCGGAGAAAAAGTAGTTCCCAGACTGAAAATACGCTGCATGGTCCGATGGGGTCGAGTGAGGTATCAAATTGAAGCATTCGTCAAGGGGCATCTGCTGGGCTGGGTGTGGGGTTGAAATAACGGCATTCTGCGCATGCGCGGTGGCCAAAGGGTATGAAAATAGACGTTTTGGAGCTAGGGGAGCCCCTAATGGTCCAATGGGATCGAGTGAGGTATCAAAGTGAAGCATTCGTGAAGGGGCATTTGATGGGCTGTGTGTGGGGGTTGAAATATCGGCATTCTGCGCATGTGCGGTGGCCAAAGGGTATGAAAATAGACGCTTTGGAGCTAGGGGAGCCACTAATGGTCCAATGGGGTCATATGAGGTATCAATGTGAAGCATTCGTGAAGGGGCATCTGATGGGCTGGGTGTGGGGTTGAAATATCGGCATTCTGCGCATGCGCGGTGGCTAAAGGGTATGAAAATAGACGTTTTGGAGCTAGGGGAGCCACTAATGGTCCAATGGGGTCGAGTGAGGTATCAAAGTGAAGCATTCGTGAAGGGGCATCTGATGAGCTGGGTGTGAGGTTGAAATATCGGCATTGTGCGCATGCGCGGTGGCTAAAGGGTATGAAAATAGACGTTTGGCGCTAGGGGAGCCACTAATGGTCCAATGGGGTCATATGAGGTATCAATGTGAAGCATTCGTGAAGGGGCATTTGACTGGACTAGCGGCTCGGGCGTTGTCACCATTCTGCGCATGCGCGGTGGCCAAAGGTTCTGAAAATAGACGTTTTGAGTAGTAGGAAAAGTGCAAACTGCCTCCTATTTGTGGCGCGCTCACTTCTGGTTGGGTGGCGCGCTGCCCTCAGCCAATCAGCAGCGAGTATTTTGACCCGGTGCATTATGGGACATATCCAAGATGGCGGCGTCTGCCTACTGGTTCAAGATGGCGGCACATCCGGTGTCGAAAACTGCCCATTTCGTCGGGAAGTGGTCACCTAGTGTCGAAAACTGGACCCTGTATGGGTCCCGCTAGACGTTTTGGGGTCTAGGTGGGCCACTAGTGGTCCAATGGAGTCGTATGAGGTATCAAAGTGAAGCATTCGTCAAGGGGCATCTGATGGGCTGGGTGTGAGATTGAGATATTGGCATTCTGCGCATGCGCGGTGGTCAAAGGGTATGAAAATAGACGTTTTGGAGCTAGGGGAGACCCTAATGGTCCAATGGAGTCGTATGAGGTACCAAAGTGAAGCATTCGTGAAGGGGCATCTGATGAGCTGGGTGTGGGGTTGAAATATCGGCATTCTGCGCATGCGCGGTGGCCAAAGGGTATGAAAATAGACGTTTTGGAGCTAGGGGAGCCACTAATGGTCCAATGGGGTCGAGTGAGGTATCAAAGTGAAGCATTCGTGAAGGGGCATCTGATGAGCTGGGTGTGAGGTTGAAATATCGGCATTCTGCGCATGCGCGGTGGCTAAAGGGTATGAAAATAGACGTTTGGCGCTAGGGGAGCCACTAATGGTCCAATGGGGTCATATGAGGTATCAATGTGAAGCATTCGTGAAGGGGCATTTGACTGGACTAGCGGCTCGGGCGTTGTCACCATTCTGCGCATGCGCGGTGGCCAAAGGTTCTGAAAATAGACGTTTTGAGTAGTAGGAAAAGTGCAAATTGCCTCCTATTTGTGGCGCGCTCACTTCTGGTTGGGTGGCGCGCTGCCCTCAGCCAATCAGCAGCGAGTATTTTGACCCGGTGCATTATGGGACATATCCAAGATGGCGGCGTCTGCCTTCTGGTTCAAGATGGCGGCACATCCGGTGTCGAAAACTGCCCATTTCGTCGGGATGTGGTCACCTAGTGTCGAAAACTGGACCCTGTATGGGTCCCGCTAGACGTTTTGGGGTCTAGGTGGGCCACTAGTGGTCCAATGGAGTCGTACGAGGTATCAAAGTGAAGCATTCGTCAAGGGGCATCTGATGGGCTGGGTGTGAGATTGAGATATTGGCATTCTGCGCATGCGCGGTGGCCAAAGGGTATGAAAATAGACGTTTTTGAGCTAGGGGAGCCACCAGTGGTCCAATGGAGTCGTATGAGGTACCAAAGTGAAGCATTCGTGAAGGGGCATCTGATGGGCTGGGTGTGAGATTAAGATATCGGGATTCTGCGCATGCGCGGTGGCCAAAGGGTATGAAAATAGACGTTTTGGAGCTAGGGGAGACCCTAATGGTCCAATGGGGTCATATGAGGTATCAAAGTGAAGCATTCGTGAAGGGCATCTGATGAGCTGGGTGTGGGGTTGAAATATCGGCATTCTGCGCATGCGCGGTGGCCAAAGGGTATGAAAATAGACGTTTTGGAGATAAGGGAGCCACTAATGGTCCAATGGGGTCGAGTGAGGTATCAAAGTGAAGCATTCATGAAGGGGCATCTGATGGGCTGGGTGTGGGGTTGAAGTATCGGCATTCTGCGCATGCGTGGTGGCCAAAGGGTATGAAAATAGACGTTTTGGAGCTAGTGGAGCCACTAATGGTCCAATGGGGTCGAGTGAGGTATCAAAGTGAAGCATTCGTGAAGGGGCATTTGATTGGACTAGCGGCTCGGGCGTTGTCACCATTCTGCGCATGCGCAGACAGGGAATTGTGGGAAAAGGGTATGAAAATAGACGTTTTGGAGCTAGGGGAGCCACTAATGGTCCAATGGGGTCGAATGAGGTATCAAAGTGAAGCATTCGTGAAGGGGCATCTGATGGGCTGGGTGTGGGGTTGAAATATCGGCATTCTGCGCATGCGCGATGGCCAAAGGGTATGAAAATAGACGTTTTGGAGCTAGGGGAGCCCTTAATGGTCCAATGGGGTCATATGAGGTATCAATATGAAGCCTATGTGGGGGGGCATCTGACTGGACTAGCGGGTCGGGCGTTGTCACCATTCTGCGCATGCGCAGACAGGGAATTGTGGGGAAAGGGTATGGAAATAGACGTTTTGGGATCTAAGGGAGCCCCTATTGGGCCGATCGAGTTGTATGAGGTATCAATGTGAAGCCTATGTGAAGGGGCATCCAGTCATGGGTGGATGCATGTAAAAAATTTCCTGAAAAAAAAAAAACGAACACCGACTTTATCGAAAAATCCGAGAAAATGCCTATATGGGGTATGGGGGGTATATAGGTCACCGGGCTTAACTGGGCTTGCCTATCAATAGAGTTATCTTCCGCTAGTTCCAGGGTGAGTGTATGTAAAATTTTTCTTGAAAAAATACGGAACACGGACTTTATCTTAAATTACGGAAAATGCCTATATGGGGTATGGGGGGTATAGGACCATCCTGGGAAACCTACTTCTCGACATTTGCAGTATAGGTTGTGGGGTCTCGTTTTCTTAGTCTCGTCAAGACAAACATGATAGGAAGTGTCGCGGATCGAATCGTTCAAATTTTTGGAAAAAGTTCAGGGAGACCCATATAGTCCCATACTAGGGGTAAAGGACCGATGTTTGACCCACTGGGAAACCTACTTCTATACATTTGCGGTATGGTTGTTTGGATTTGTTTTCTTAGTCTCGTCAAGACAAACATGATAGGAAGTGTCCCGGCACGAAACGGTGAAATTTTTGAAAAAAGTCACCGAGACCCATATAGACCCATATAGGCCCATACAGGACCGATGTTTGTCCCACTGGGAAACCTACTTCTAGACATTTGCGGTAGGGTTGTTTGGATTTGTTTTCTTAGTCTCGTCATTTAGAACATGATAGGAAGTGTCCCGGAGCGAAACGGTGAAATTTTTGAAAAAAGTCACCGAGACCCATATAGACTCATATAGTCCCATACTGGGGTATAGGACCGATGTTTGTCCCACTGGGAAACCCACTTCTAGACATTTGCGGTATGGTTGTTTGGATTTGTTTTCTTAGTCTCGTCATTTAGAACACGATAGGAAGTGTCTTGGAGCGAAACGGTGAATTTTTTGAAAAAAGTCACCGAGACCCATATAGACCCATATAGGCCCATACTGGGGTATAGGACCGATGTTTGTCCCACTGGGAAACCTACTTCTAGACATTTGCGGTAGGGTTGTTTGGGTTTGTTTTCTTAGTCTCGTCATTTAGAACATGATGGGAAGTGTCCCGGAGCGAAACGGTGAAATTTTTGAAAAAAATCACCGAGACCCATATAGACCCATATAGTCCCATACTGGGGTATAGGACCGATGTTTGTCCCACTGGGAAACCCACTTCTAGACATTTGCGGTATGGTTGTTTGGATTTGTTTTCTTAGTCTCGTCAAGACAAACATGATAGGAAGTGTCCTGGCACGAAACGGTGAAATTTTTGAAAAAGTTCGAGGAGCCCCATATAGACCCATATAGACCCATATACTGGGATATAAGCCCAATGTATGTATAAATCCATACGGGGTGGACATGTTGGAGCCTAGGTGAGTCCCTGGTGGTCCAATGGTGTCGTATGAGGTCTTATTTTGAAGCTCTCATGCAGGAGCACCTGACTACACTAATGGATCGTGCGTTGTCAATAGTCTGCGCATGCGCAGCCTGGCCGTAGTATAGAAAGCAGGCATTTTTGGGGGTATGTGGGTGTGTGTTTGGGGTAGAGATGGGCTATTCACGGTTCGAATGGGTCGTGGAAGGTGTCAAAGTGAAGCTTGTGTGGGGTAGAGTCAGAATGGCGTGTTTTAAATGCAACTCGCGTCAATCTGCGCATGCGCAGTTGGGTGTAGTAAGTAAAGTGGCCATTTTGGGGGTGTGTGGAGGTGAGTTTGGTGTCGAGATGGACCATCCTTGGTCCGAATGCGTCCTAGGAGGTGTCCTTTTGTAGCTCTCGGGATGTAGACCCCGATTTGAGGGATGTTCCCGTCATCTGTGACGTCATCGATGACGTCATCAGTACGAGTAGTAGCGAAAGTGTGCATTTTGGGGCAGTGAAAGAAGGTATTTGGGGTAGAGATGCTCCATTCTCAGCCCGAATGCGTCGTGTGGGGTGTCATCTTGTAGTTCTCGGGGTGCAGCCCCCGATTTGAGGGATGTTCGCGTCATCTGTGACGTCATTGGTGACGTCATCAGTAGGAGTAGTAGCGAAAGTGAGCATTTTGGGACAGTGCAGGAAGGTATTTTGGGTAGAGATGGGACATTCTCAGTCCGAATGCGTCGTGGGAGGTGTCATCTTGTAGATCTCGGGGTGCAAACCCCGATTTGAGGGCTCTCCACAGCATCTGTGACGTCATTGGTGACGTCATCAGTAGGAGTAGTAGCGAAAGTGAGCCTTTTGGGGCAGTGAAGGATGTTATTTGGTGTAGAGATGGACCATCCGCGGTGCGAATGCGTCATGGGAGGTGTCATGTTGTAGCTCTCGGGCTGTAGACCCCAATTTGAGGGAAATCCACAGCATCTGTGAAGTCATTGGTGACGTCATCAGTACGAGTAGTACCGAAAGTAGCATTTTTTAGCAGTGAAGGATGTTATTTGGTGTAGAGATGGTCCGTCCGCGGTGCGAATGCGTCGTATGAGGTGTTATATTGTAGCAACGCCCGTCAACGCCAAGCTTAACGCTTCAACGCCCTGGTGAAATAGCTCAGAAGCTCTGATATTCCATGGAATTGTCACTAATTCTTCGAAATGCAGTGACACCCGTCAACGCTTGTAGTTACGCCTTGACGCTCTAACATAACGCCATGATATAGACCGGAGAGAGAACAACAACAACAACAAGGATGACACATGAGAGAACAACAACAAGAAGTTTTTTTCATATAGTTTATTTTCCCCAATGTTACATCATACCCACGCTGGGGGAGCCGCGTTGGGTATATTTACAATTCAAGAAGATTCTTGTCCAATCAGAGGCCACCATTTGCATCTGTCATATTCGTTCCTGTCCGTTAGATGTATTGTTGTCCAATCAGAAGTCGCCATTTCAGAAAGATCCATCTTCGGCCATGTTCGCTCTGAACCGTTTATTCTAATCATCGTCGGGCAGGCCAGGATACCGTTGAGGCAACATATCCTCAGATAGTTGTTTGCGCATTCTGAGTATCTATCAGTGCATGGGCGAATACTTTCATCCGATGGGGGTGGTGGGTCAGTTTAACCACGAAGAACGTAACATTGGTGACCCTCTCCACTATCCACTTGGTGTTGGGACGCTGTTCATAGGCCCATTCCAAGGGATCCACAGTGTCCAGTTGGGCCAGCATCGTCTCTAGCGACGCCCGATTGGTGATTGTGAAAGGATGATCGTACACTGGGTTGATGGCACTGGAATAGAAATAGCACAATTCACGCGTCATCTTATGGCATAAGATATACCCAAATGCTACATTTAATGCGAAGGACGTAGGTTGGTCATTGAAGATGACGTAGCTGCGTAGACGGGCGAGGTCGGCCAGTCGGAAATTGTACAAATCCAATATAGGGCGATGACGGTGGAAGCAGTGTCGGATCATGGACCAATGGCGTCGATACATCTCACTCACTGGAGATCTTCGGGTAAGAGATCGCTGGGAACATCCACCGCATCTTCCAGAAAATGTTCGTTGTTGTCAGGCGTATGACTGGAAACAGTAATGCTAGGGACCGGCTGGATATCTAGGCTCTTCTGAGCTGTGGGTATAGGCGGGCTCTCCGTGATCGCATCACCAGTGGCATTCTCCTCCCCGGGTTCATCTTCAGTGGATCTGTCCCTCCTGGGTGCCTCTTTAGTGGAAAGTTGTCCCTCATGTCCTGCATGTGAATAGTCAGTCATATTGTGTGTGTGTGTGTTGACGGGCGTCACTGCATTTCGAAGAATTAGTGACAATTCCATGGAATATCAGAGCTTCTGAGCTATTTCACCAGGACGTTGAAGCGTTAAGCTTGGCGTTGACGGGGGTTGCTACAATATACCACCTCATACGACGCATTCGCACCGCGGATGGACCATCTCTACACAAAATAACATCATTCACTGCTAAAAAATGCTACTTTCGCTACTACTCGTACTGATGACGTCACCAATGACTTCACAGATGCTGTGGATTTCCCTCAAATTGGGGTCTACAGCCCGAGAGCTACAACATGACACCTCCCATGACGCATTCGCACCGCGGATGGTCCATCTCTACACCAAATAACATCCTTCACTGCCCCAAAAGGCTCACTTTCGCTACTACTCCTACTGATGACGTCACCAATGACGTCACAGATGCTGTGGACAGCCCTCAAATCGGGGTCTGCACCCCGAGAACTACAAGATGACACCCCACACGACGCATTCGGGCTGAGAATGGAGCATCTCTACCCCAAATACCTTCCTTCACTGCCCCAAAATGCACACTTTCGCTACTACTCGTACTGATGACGTCATCGATGACGTCACAGATGACGGGAACATCCCTCAAGTCGGGGTCTACATCCCGAGAGCTACAAAAGGACACCTCCCAGGACGCATTCGGACCAAGGATGGTCCATCTCGACACCAAACTCACCTCCACACACCCCCAAAATGGCCACTTTACTTACTACACCCAACTGCGCATGCACAGATTGACGCGAGTTGCATTTAAAAACACGCCATTCTGACTCTACCCAACACAAGCTTCACTTTGACACCTTCCACGACCCATTCGAACCGTGAATAGCCCATCTCTACCCCAAACACACACCCACATACCCCCAAAAATGCCTGCTTTCTATATTACGGCCAGGCTGCGCATGCGCAGACTATTGACAACGTACGATCCATTAGTGTAGTCGGGTGCTCCTGCATGAGAGCTTCAAAATAAGACCTCATACGACACCATTGGACCACCAGGGACTCACCTAGGCTCCAACATGTCCACCCCGTATGGATTTATACATACATTGGGCTTATATCCCAGTATATGGGTCTATATGGGTCTATATGGGGCTCCTCGAACTTTTTCAAAAATTTCACCGTTTCGTGCCAGGACACTTCCTATCATGTTTGTCTTGACGAGACTAAGAAAACAAATCCAAACAACCATACCGCAAATGTCTAGAAGTGGGTTTCCCAGTGGGACAAACATCGGTCCTATAACCCAGTATGGGACTATATGGGTCTATATGGGTCCCGGTGACTTTTTTCAAAAATTTCACCGTTTCGCTCCGGGACACTTCCTATCATGTTCTAAATGACAAGACTAAGAAAACAAATCCAAACAACCCTACCGCAAATGTCTAGAAGTAGGTTTCCCAGTGGGACAAACATCGGTCGTATACCCCAGTATGGGCCTATATGGGTCTATATGGGTCTCAGTGACTTTTTTCAAAAATTTCACCGTTTCGCTCCGGGACACTTCTTATCATGTTCTAAATGACGAGACTAAGAAAACAAATCCAAACAACCCTACCGCAAATATCTAGAAGTAGGTTTCCGAGTGGGACAAACATCGGTTCTATACCCCAGTATGGGCCTATATGGGTCTATATGGGTCTCGGTGACTTTTTTCAAAAATTTCACCGTTTCGTGCCGGGACACCTCCTATCATGTTTGTCTTGACGAGACTAAGAAAACAAATCCAAACAACCATACCGCAAATGTATAGAAGTAGGTTTCCCAGTGGGGCAAACATCGGTCCTATACCCCTAGTATGGGACTATATGGGTCTCCCTGAACTTTTTCCAAAAATTACAACGATTCGCTCCGCGACACTTTCTATCATGTTTGTCTTGACGAGACTAAGAAAACGAGACCC
Organism: Hanleya hanleyi; assembly: GCA_036873755.1. NCBI lineage: Eukaryota > Metazoa > Mollusca > Polyplacophora > Lepidopleurida > Hanleyidae > Hanleya > Hanleya hanleyi. The sequence continues at coordinate 21,317 of JAVTVY010040774.1, read as the reverse complement.
CACAACCTATACCGCAAATGTCGAGAAGTAGGTTTCCCAGGATGGTCCTATACCCCCCATATAGGCATTTTCTGTAATTTAGGATAAAGTCCGTGTTCCGTATTTTTTCAGGAAAAATTTTACATGCACCCACCCATGACTGGATGCCCCTTCACATAGGCTTCACATTGATACCTCATACAACTCGATCGGCCCATTAGGGGCTCCCTTAGATCCCCAAACCTCTATTTCCATACCCTTTTCCCACAATTCCCTGTCTGCGCATGCGCAGAATGGTGACAACGCCCGAGCCGCTAGTCCAGTCTGATGCCCCCTCACATAGGCTTCACATTGATACCTCATATGACCCCATTGGACCATTAGGGGCTCCCCTAGCTCCAAAACGTCTATTTCCATACCCTTCGGCCACCGCGCATGCGCAGAATGCCGATACTTCAACCCCACACCCAGCCCATCAGATGCCCCTTCACGAATGCTTCACTTTGATACCTCACTCGACCCCATTGGACCATTAGGGGCTCCCCTAGCTCCAAAACGTCTATTTTCATATCCTTTGGGCACCGCGCATGCGCAGAATGCCGATGTTTCAACCCCACACCCAGCCCATTAGATGCCCCTTCACGAATGCTTCACTTTGATACCTCATACGACTCTATCGGACCATTAGTGGCTCCCCTAGCTCCAAAACGTCTATTTTCATACCCTTTTCCCACAATTCCCTGTCTGCGCATGCGCAGAATGGTGACAACGACCGAGCCGCTAGTCCAGTCAAATGCCCCTTCACGAATGCTTCACTTTGATACCTCACTCGACCCCATTGGACCATTAGTGGCTCCCCTAGCTCCAAAACGTCTATTTTCATACCCTTTGGCCACCGCGCATGCGCAGAATGGTGACAACGCCCGAACCGCTAGTCCCGTCAAATGCTCCTTCACGAATGCTTCACATTGATACCTCATATGACCCCATTGGACCATTAGTGGCTCCCCTAGCTCCAAAACGTCTATTTTCATACCCTTTGGCCATCGCGCATGCGCAGAATGCCGATATTTCAACCCTACACCCAGCTCATCAAATGCCCCTTCACGGATGCTTCACTTTGATACCTCACTCGACCCCATTGGACCATTAGGGGCTCCCCTAGCTCCAAAACGTCTATTTTCATACCCTTTGGCCACCGCGCATGCGCAGAATGCCGATATTTCAACTCCACACCCAGCTCATCAGATGCCCCTTGACGAATGCTTCACTTTGATACCTCACTCGACCCCATCGGACCATGCAGCGTATTTCCAGTCTGGGAACTACTTTTTCTCCGCGGAAGCTTTCTTCCGCGACCGCATCACCGCCAGACATGACCGCATCACTGCGGAGGAATACATCTTTGACCTGGGTCACGTGATATGCAAATTTCTTAGGTCAAAGGTCAATGGGACTCGATTTACGGATTTGAAAAAAATACTCGCTTCTGATTGGACGATTTGAGCTGGTGGCGCCCCCTATCGACCGTAATTCGAGGGTTCCCGATTGCGATTTAACATGGACCAACAGATGGCAAATTTTGCCGGTGCCCAAAAAATGTGCGTCGATTCCCGTTAACACTACTACTTATGTAACCACGAGATATTTACTTTCCCGGAAAAGAAGACACAAATATATATTTGAGCACAGAACGGTTTATTTAGAGAAAACACGGTGAGTGAGACAAAACAGTACATCATAAAATATTTACAATAAACCTGATGGTTCTTAACAAGAAACGTGTAGTTTATATAGCACAAATCCTTGTGACAAAATACAGCACAGTACTATATATGTATGTATTTACATGCAGTCTTTGGTGTGAGAATTTATTGCAGTATTAGTATTATTATTCAGGGGTGACTGTGTTCTTGTCCAACTTGAACTTGAAGCAGCAGATCTTTCGAAGAATAGTTTGGTTTAGTTGCCCTGAGGTCCACTTGGACGTCATCCAACCTTTGCTGAAACCCACCAGTCTGAATTGTGGACTTCTTGGCCTGTGACGATAAATACATGCATATAATTAAAATCTGATCAGTTGTATATATGGTTCCATATGACATGCAATCCAGTTTTTTTTAGTACACTCAGGATGATTGAATAGGTTGACTACCATCAAGGGTAAAGAATGGAACACATCCGTACGATATACAAAAGATTGATGAAGATGTCTATTATCCTTTCTTTAGTACTCCATGATACTACCAATTTTCTTAAATTTTTGAAATGAAATAAATGTATGAAATGAAATGTTCTCATTTCTCAAGATGTGGGTAGAAATGTACAATTGAAGTGTGTGCAGATCCTTAGCTTAGGAATATGAATAGTGCAATCAATAGACAAGGAAAATATAGCCTGTTATAATGATGAAAAGTCTAATCATAATTGATTATACTTTTTCTGATTATAGCTAAAAATAGGTTATACTAACATTTTATTATCAATATATTTTAAAACATATTTCTTTACCATTTTGTCATAAATCTGGTATAGAAATATTCTACAATCTTCTGCAGGGAACAAAAATCAATAAATTTTATAAATCAATAAACAGTTCAAAACAACAAGATAATTTATTTAGAGCTACCATCCCCCCAACCAGTTAAATCCACCTGTTTTGACATGAACAGGTAGTATACAAGCAGTTTTGTGATAAAAATATCTCACCCTCAGGGGATTTCCTCCAGGGGTGCATGCCAATCTTCATATGAGGTCCCCAAGCCTGGGGTTTCCAAGCTGACAATTCACACATCATAACAATGGCAATTCACAGCCTTGATGAACCTGGGTAGATCTGAAAGTGATATTGAGACAGAGTTATGGATATTTCTTTGTGAAAGCCATGCTATATGACCCATTAAATTTGACTGCAATTATAAGGTGAAGTACATTATTATGTCAATGTATGTCCACGGAATCGTGTTGATAATAATAGCTGATACTCCCTGGTTACATCACTGTTCAGCTCAGTTCTTTGCCTATTAAGTTATGAAAAACAGAAAAATTATAGTTATATTCATAATTTACTTACCATATCACTAGCTGCACTCATACCATCTGCAATACAGTTCTTCAAACATCCATAGTTCTAGCTTAACACGAACAAATCCATCTGATTTTTGCAGTTGTCAGCCATTTTGTTTGTTCTCGACTGGTGGCCCCCCGGTGTTCAATTAAATTTTCAAGGGCAGATAACTCCACTCATTTTGACGAGACAGTTTATATATATTATATTTAAACAAGTGATAATAATTTAGAGGATAATATAAAGTATTCTTTAATGGGAATTTTCTGTTGCTGACATGTTATGTTAGAACTGATTCTTCTAAAAATATTTTCTCATTTTGTCCAATTTTACTATAAAATCATGGATTTGGAATGATTATAAAATCTGAATTCAAGAAGATTTCTTATCTAATATGATACTGTTTAGATACCACTATTATGTGAGAGACTGATATTATTAATATCTTTATTTTATCCAAATAGATACCCATGATACTGATCACTTTAAAAGATCCAAAAACGTGTTCACAGTTCTGAGTAATATGTCAGTAACCACATGTGAATATTTTACACAGTTGCAGCTATTTTGAACTGTGAATACAAATTTGATGTTGAGTGAAATGAGATTTGATGTCACTGAGTGAAATCAAATCTGCCAAATTTGAGCTGGGATATTCCCAGAGCTAATTAATATCATTGAAAGTTGTATACACGCAGTTCTAATTTATAATGTTATGTTACTGTAACAGTTTGTGGGGAAATTCCAATAATCTAGGCTATTGGGTTGAATCTTATATGATTTTGCAGAATCTTATAGGATTTTTTTAATCTGATATGATTTTTTTTAGAATCTTATAGGATATTTTAGAATCTTATATGATTTTTTAGAATCTTATAGGATTTTATAAGATATTTTTTGTAAGAGGAAGTCCGCCAAGTTATGCTATAAAACTGACAAAGTCCAAGAAGTGTCTTTGAGGAGTACCTTAGATTATGCCGAACAATAACTAAGTCTAAGAAGCGTCCCTGAAGTCCCCAAAGTTTTGCTGAAGAACTGACAAAGTCCATGAAGTGTCTTTGAGGAGTACCTTGGATTATGTCGAACACAAACCAAGTCTCAGAAGTGTCTCTGAAGTCCATCATTTTTTGCTATGAAATTGACAAAGTCCATGAAGTGTCTTTGAGGAGTCCCTTGGCTACTGCCCTTTTCTAATGAAGTACCTTTGAAGTGTGCCAGTATTTTTCTCTGTTGTTGAAGTGCCTTTCCAGTGTACTCTTCGGAGGCACTTCTAGGCACACTTCACATGAAGTGTGACACTTCTGGACAGTAAGGGCAATCCCACAGAACATTATCGCAAAAACTCACAAACCTGTACCGCCAGTCGTTTGAACGTTCTGTGTTTTACAAATCCATGATGTTCAATTAAAGGCACTTTCAAAGCGTGACAGCGATATACTGTTGTACTATAAGAAAACGGCTTGGACATTCAGTTGGATACAAAATACTCGTTAGTAACATTATGATGTTGGACACAGTTGCAGGAATCCATCTTTAGAATTTGGATTATAGGAATGTTTAGAATTGGTGCCAACTACATGAATAATATGTAACTTTAAAGCTGATGTCGATAACAACTGCAGACACAATCATAAGGGACAATACCGGATTACATGCGCACAAATCGGTAAATAACCTTTCACTTGCGAGGATATATGCGTTCGACAACTTCGCCCATGTTGAAATTGCTGTAACAGTCTTGTTTCTGAAAAGCGGACACTAATTCTTCTTTTTTCACTTTTAGATGACCGGCAAGTCGTGTATACAGGTGTTTAAATAGACAACAGTCTTGAACATGTAGCAACCAAACGGACTGAACACGGTCGACCTTTTCTACCACCCTTTTAATGTTGCGTTTAATTGTTGCGTATATGGTAAGATTCCGCTGGTTGACGATTCGTCCCCCGGAGCTTACCATCTGTACAAATCATTGTGATTGTAATTTTGTGACTTGTAAATATGGTGGAGAATGAAGCGCTTGATCGGTGTCTGGGCTCACACGGATTTTCTTCTGAATACGAACTTGCATTCAATAAATACTCCCTGGTTTGGCCCGTTTTTCACTATCTGGCGGTCACAGACTTTATCATTTTCCGACATATGACTTGATAGGGTTATAACATTAGCGCTCTGAATAATTTGTATCTTATGCCGCTCAAGCCTGTGTTAGGGACCGTGTGATCATGCTATTCCATATGTCCACATGCACAGCTACAACAAAAGCGTGCCTGGGATTGAAATCATCAAACCGATCAGTTTTGGTTCTTGTGATGTTTGTTTTAGAAAACGGTATGCGATCAGTATATTTGTCTGTGGAGTAATATGACTCCTTGTCATAACTCCGGCATCGTTTACCGCCACCCTGTTAATGATGCGTTTAATTTGTTTCCAAGTTATGGTGTTATGGTAGTGGGGAGCGAATACCTTTCAAACACCTGCAATTAGGTGAACATCAAAGGTAATAGACTGCACTTGTAAAAATTGTTAGGATACAAATTCTGTGAAACAACCTCGCACAAGAAGCCATGAGCCAAGTCCAGAATATTCTGAGTTACCGAATAAGCTGAACGGTAAACATTCGCTCGATGCAGTTTTACATAGTGGCTCAGAATGTGATTTAATGACAATTTTTTGTTGATTTTGCGACAGATATATGTAAACAAATGGTGTAGGATTGCATATATCTCTCGTTTGGGGAAAATCGGGAATTTTTGTCCGCCTCCCCCCCCCGCTCCCCCCCCCTCCCCCTTACCATGCTTTGGTACTATACATATCAAATATACTAGGACAGGGTATAGGAGACCCTACTAATGAGGTACTCTAACCCATTCTTTACCTCTCCCACGTCCGAGCCAATACATAATGTTATATGGGTGAGAAATACGGCAACCAAACCCCAACATTTTCGCTATCGCTGACTTAGTCACATGTCCGAAGGTTGCCTTATTTGTCTGACAGTGTACGTCAAACATAGTTTCAACTCCTTCTTGTAGATTATTTTAACTTAACAACTATTTGTTGCGAACGTAATACAGCAATATAATTGCAAGTGGGTGGTGAAACGCAAACAGATGTAACAATGGCTTTTGATTGGTTGATAGCTGATCAGTGACAGGCTGTCAAGGAGAAAACATTCAACCTGGATGTAATTGAATATTTATCGATCATTATTCCTATGTTCCAAGCACAAAACAACCATTGTAGTACCGAATCCACAAGGTGCAGTGCCTACATGTATACTATATAATTCAGATAGGTTCTTAAAGCCAATTTATTCTGCCTATCATTACAAAAGCCACCAAGCAGCTAAGTATTTAATAATAACAAGAGAGATGCTTCATGTAGGCCAACTAATAAAATCATTAATGAAGGGCTGGAAATATCGAATTGATTTCTGGTTTTCGAGGGGACTGCTGATGAAAGGAAGTGAATTGTATGTTCTTGAAAAGTAGATCACGATGTTCTCATCACTGATAAACATAATTAAACCATTCATGGATGTAATAATGAAACATAATGTAGTCATAACGATATAGTCCTAATGCTATAACTAACAAGCGCTGGATGAGCGCAAAGACCTCCGTCGAGGCAACAGGGTCCGTAGCGTAATACATCACTGAATAACATACGGCCGGATGCCAAGCTCAATTTTGCATTTGTTGGACGTTAGCTTCATCAATGGTAATTAATCTGGGATTGAGGGTTCCTCACTAGCATGTCCAGACAGGGATGTGAAAGTCACATTCTCAGCAAATAATTTTTGTTTGATTTGACGTGCTTGAAATATTGGGGTATGGAATAGAGTATATTGATGGAAAACCTGGAAAAGTGCTTGAGATATTAGGCCCCATCCCACCCACACCTCCCCATGAGAGGATCCCCTCACCCAAATCAACACGTTAGCGACAGAAATGAGACCCTGTGTGCCTAGTTGTACCAACTTGCTTGTGATTTTGTGCTATAGGCCCAACACAGCAACATTTCATATTTTGTATGTGTACAGTATAGCATCATCATTGATGAGAGAATGCTCTTCAAAACACACCTGATTTTACCGACACTTCGTTCTGATCTGTCTCAACATCATATGATGAGGATTCAATGCGCTCGGTATAATTTTTTATACTGGTGTTACAGGTCACCTTCGCCTTCACCTTACTGTATCAATGACCATGGACTTGTACATGTATCACATTCACATTGAATGGTGATGGCTGATGAGAATATTGCCCTTATGGAACAAATGACTGGATTCCACGCAGCAAATATTTATTGTGTAACAGTGAGAAGAAAATTAATTGTATAAACATTCCAAGCCTCATTGAACACAAGCCGCACCATACTTGATATGAATATAACGCGCGTACATTAGCTCGCTTGGACGTCGCTTAGTTAAATATGGACAGACTCGCAAAAATCTCAAAATTTTCAAAAGCCACAAAATGCCCTCAGCTTGTACAGAGTAAGTAAAAATACTTATGTACAACTTGATGTTTAGAAATGACTGTGTTGAGCGGTTCTATTCCCAACTTCTCTTTTATTTTATGTCATAGAGGACAGGGTTTGGTAGATAATTAAAAACTGTATTAACTCGGCTTCACATTTTAGAGAATGACTTTAATTGAGCCAAAGATGAAAGAGAAATACACTTATAAAAAAATCTATTTAAAAAACTATCTGTATATATGTTTATATTAATTTCCATAATTTATTGAAAAAAACTATACGTAGACTTCGACCACCCAATATCACACAGGCCAGGCAACTGTGAGAACAAGTGAAAGATACCCATCGAGTTGAGCGGATTTGCAGATACCCATCGAGTTGAGCGGATTTGCAGATAAACAACAACAAAAAATTGCACTTTGTGCCTCACGAGGCCCTTCTCCATAGAGTGCATGCCAGTTATTTTTCTAGACTACAACAACAACTGTTTTTGCCTGTATCACAGTCCGAGCTTCCGATTACCCTTCAACCTTACCCAGACGACGGATAATTTTTGACAGATTGTCCGGCTAGGTTGTTGATCGGATTCACAGATCATGAATTCCACCGTGACGGAATCACCGTTGGGAAGACTTTTCTTTATTCAAAGTCATGTACTCGGAAGTTCCGTGGTCATACCCATGTAGTTTCAAGTTTAGTTTGCTATTCTATATGACATCTGTTTACGAATCCATGAAAAATCTACAGATGATCCAGCATTTTCAGTAAATCATGCTTCGAAATGTTCGTGACGGAATCACCTGAAACGGACATGACTCTTGACTAGTGTTGCTTGTCTATTTTTTTTGCTGCTCTGTTTCAATCTGACTATTCTTATATGACATCTCTTACTAACATACAGTACCCAAGGATGATAAGATTTTTTTCATCGTGAGAAAAACTCGACTGGATCATCCCAGGGGTTAAATCTAGTCCGTGACGGAATCGACAAAAAATCGTGATGGAATCACGAGTGCGCTTTTTAAATCTTATCGGTAAAAGTGCTTTATTAATTACACATTTTCTTCAAAAAAATATTCCTAGAGTGAATTTATCTCTTCTACTTAGAAAATTAAAACTCTGACCTCTTATTTTATTTTTACTAAGGTATACAGCTCCCGCCACATGCATATCTTTTCTGCAGATGTTTCAAAATAGTATAGTTTTCAGTAAAGTGCAATTTTTCTTCTTTGACAATTTAGAATTTCCTGAGTTCTTCATGTTAAAAAATTGCGGGAAAAATATTTCGCTATTAAAACACATCTTCTCTATTATTGGCTTGTTCCCGGGGATCATAGGAAGCGAATAGAACAAACAGCATGCTAATATAGGGTCTACGACAGAATGTGGAGTGAATTTTATGCGAAAAAGGGCTGTTTAGCAATGTCCGCTTTTCCGTGGAATTCATGAGCGCACGATTGAAGTATCATGGGAAGATATATATTTCCAGTCGCTATCTCCCCCCCCCCCATCTTCAAACAAAAGGAAAAGAAAAAGCCGAGAGAGCGCCTCGTGAGGCAGAGTTATTTTTCCAGACTACAACAACAACAGTTTTTGCCTGTATCACAGCTCGAGCTTCCGATGACCCTTCAACCTTACCCAGACGACGGATAATTTTTGACAGATTATCCGGCTAGGTTGTTGATCGGATTCACAGATAACGATTGAAGCATGGGAAGATATATTTTTTCAGTCGCTATCTCCCCAACCCTCACCCCCCAACTAAAAAAAAAAGAAAAGAAAAAGCCGAGAGAGTTCTTCGGAGTTTTACGTTTTTGACCTCTGACTTTGAATTTGACTTCTCACTTCCGACTCGCATCCTGGTGAATGACACTCGTCCTTTATCTTTTTGCCGATTCAGAGATTCTCGAGGAAGTTTCCAATTATACTATCTGGAATGCGAGTTTTTCTTTCGTGAAAATTTACTCTTTATGAAAGCGCAGGTTTGTCTTCGTCGAAAACCGGCAATCTGTACCAGCGCGAAGCTATACTGTACACGCGCGAATTTAGTACCCTCGAATAAAGAGACCCGGTGGAAGCGCTGCAAAGGATACACATCTTTTGTGACGTAAGCATTCATTTGTGTCCAAAGAAAATTCAAGATTTCGTCGGGAACCATGACGATCCCTATTGGAAATACTATGAGTCGTGGGTTCCCCATATGACAATTATTTGGCGGGAGATTTCACGTTGCGCACCTAGACCTCCGTCTGATCGACGGAGGTAAAAATACCATAATCGATGTTGTGATCATCATCCCCTGTATACACGGGGTCAATAATGACGGAAATGCCCATCTTCTTGACCCTGGATTTCAGGTGATTTTGAGGCTCCATAGGGATAATTTTAACGTCTGTAATTAATATATGACCAACGAAGCGCCAGCTAGTCTGCCATTTCTGTATTTTTATTCATGGCGGCCTATTATCTCAAGTTAATGAAGGTCCAAAAGGGCGCAAAGGTAATGATAAGTGCGCCATGGAGATGTTCGAGTCACCACCATGGAAATGTATTTGTCGTCGGCATAGCGTTGAGGGAAGAGAGACGCTATGAATCTTAGTTACCATTGGCGTTGAATGAGGAAACTAATGGTGTCATCTGGTAGAGCATGTAAAACATGGTTGATTAAGTTGAAATTCGGTCGGGAAAGGGGTTAAAATACAGGTAAAATTATACCAATAAAATAATGACTGGTCCCCGTCGAATAGCTAACTGCTGCTAACCACTAACCGTCGACCAACTTCACGAATGTCAGGCGATAAACCAAGGCCCTGATACTGCTCTATCAATTCACACCTCTGGCAAGACAATTTTCACTCTATTTGTTTCGATAGTAGGTACCTAGATACACCTTTGCAGATAGGTTGGACATTTCGGAAGGTGGACAATAACGAAGCTATTTATCAAAAATGACGCACTGGTCGCAGGTGGGAATACGCCCTTAGTCTGGGTTGGGGGTTGGGTATAGAGATGTTCATATGATCCAATGTTCTTTAGCTATCAATTTAATTGACAATTTGGTGGCCTTGTTATTCGAATGATTTGTATTTTCACTCGTTCGCAAATTTTATTCAACTACTTATTTTTTTCTTCAAAATTCGATATAAGTAAAATTTCCAGACCCGACTATATTGCAAGAGGGTGCAGACTGAAGCAGTTTTTAAGCCTACCTCTGACTAACGTGCCCTAATGTATTGCCAAAACCACCCTGTTTAAATGTCTTGATAGTTTCATAATATTTAACGAACTCCATATTTAGGAGGGTGAGTTCCAACCACCTCGCTGGGGGTTTAATAACACCCCAGCCACCAGTCAGATTTTTGGACCGGATTCGGGGCCTTCGCGCACATCGCCGGAAGTGACATCATATATAGTAAAATAGATGTTTATCGAACATTTCGATTACTTTTCAAGTCTGCATAATACCTCTGTTGACCAAGCGTTAAAAAGAATTATCTGGAGATAATTTTCTCTGTTTATCTGGACAGAGCATATGAAAAGTAGTTCGCTCATGTGCAACACTAAAGGAGTTGTTCGGTCGGATTCAAACTGAACCGTGCGTTGGTTGGTTTCCCCTATACGTCATAGCAACGTAGTAAAGGTCAACTTCCGCTATTGGTGGCAGGGATGGTAATGGAGCCTGCGAAATGGAGCATGCGCTGTGAGGAGGTTGGGTCAGGTCGTTCACATGAACAAATCTTAATTTCTCCTAAGTCTATGTTACAATTCTTAATTGTTTTGAGTCATCACAGGATAGGCCTTAGATAAAAAATGATTCTTTTAATTCGTCAGAATTGAGGTCAATAAAGGTCAAAAGGTCACGGCACACATTTACCTTCAAAAATCTAAACAGTCTGCAATGGAAAAGCTCCTTGAATCCCAGACAATCAATCTTTAGGAGTTAGCTGAGTGGTATTATAGAAGGGTATCTGCAGCAGTTTTTAAGAAACATTCGTCCTTCTGTCCAGGGTATTATGCTCAAAAACGACCAATGCCAATTCTGTGAATTCGATCTACACGAAGATAGAGGTATGGTAGTGTCAACCATGGGCAACTATTTTCACCAGAGAGATTTGCGCATGCGTCAGATACGGTGGTCGACACAGTCAACCTCCCTATTTGGCTGAGTATATAGGACTTGAGAATGTATTGAATAACACGAACAGTGTGACTAACGTCACTGAACCTACGAAGTGGGGTTTGATATGATTTAAGCGTGTACTTGACCCAAGACATGTTTTTGCCAATTTCGAGGTTTATAGGTCACCTAATTAGGTCTGCCCCAGGGGTGGGGAAATCCTCCCAAGGGTAATGCATAGGTTGAGTAGGTGTAGCATCATGTAAGCTCCCCGAATATATGGGGTTTCGGCGGATTCCATCCAACGATAACCATTCTCAGATGGTCTGAATCTCGAATGGAGCAGGTTTCCTGATATCGGGGAACCTTCAAAAGTCACAATACAACCAAGGGACTGATAGATAGATGGGCATGACAACGCACTTGCTGAGCATCAATAAATAATAAAAAATAATTATAAATCAAATTTTCATCAGAATTCGGTGAGCTCAGAACTTGCTGGTAGCAGTCCCCTAATGTACGTTCATGCCAAAAATCATGGTTCTAATGTCAACGGTTCTCCTTATTTTGCCGACGAAAGGATTCGGATGGACTGACTGACTCACTCACTCACTGACTCACTCATTACCGGACAATTTGCAAATGAGAGCCTACTTCGTAGGAAACATTCACGTTTGGCCGTTGATATAATCAGAAAGCATGAGGTTTACTAATAGTGTGACTCAAATAACATTTTCTTGCTTCCTTTTTGTGTCAAAATTGATCACCTCTGTTACATATAAATACATAGAACCGATTGAAAAATCGCACTTATTCATGTTTTAATCTCAAATAAAAAGCAATTTACTTTGTTTTTGTAATCTAGCCGTTGATACTGACTAAAAGTTTACTTGCTATATATGGAATACAGATATTTACAAATAAATGGTCGCCTCAGCAGCTAAATTGCTTCCTTTTAACTTTGAAAACTGTAAAATGTGCCGATTCGTCGATGAGAATGCATGCTTGGCCAGAGCGATGTGGGACAGCTCCTCGTCGTATGTTATGTAATCATAAAACAGATTAATCGCCGGTGAATTTTAATCCATACCGCTGTGCATACAGTAAAACTAACGCCCTATCTTTACGCTTTAACGCCCGCCTCAAAGCCTTAACGCTCTATCTCAACGCCTTGACGCCATATCTTAACGCCTTAATGTCCCTTCGTAATGCCTTTACACATTGTCAACCATCCAATCACACGCACACATTTTGACCATTGGCCCCTGACCCTTGATGGAAGTGACGTCATCACTGGACATCGCTGGAAGTGACGTCATCGCGCGCATAAGAGTGCTGAGCTCCTGGAGTCGGAGGTCTAGGAGTCTGGAGTTCGGAAATGACGTCCTGCACGCGCCGCACCTGTGGTGCACCCTGTACCCTATAGCCCGTAGGTCATAGTGTACACCACGCAAAATGGTACATTCTCACCCAAAAGATAAAACACTGGTATGCTACGGCGTTAAGGCGTTAGGATAAGGCATTAAGGCGTTCAGATAGGATGTTAAGGCGTTACGATAAAGCGTTAAGCCGTTAAGGCTTTTCAGATAGGGCGTTAAGGCACCAACTGGGTTTCTGCTTTCTCTACTACTAAACTGGATTACTTCCCTTGAAAGCCTCAAAAGCCTCTTTTTCGAAATTGAGTGAATACACCAGGTGTAAAGTTGGGATTTTTTTTTCTGTAAAAACATGCACCCACCCATGACCTGAACGGCCTGGAGGAGCGCTTCACATGGATACCCTCCTCGACCCAGTCCGCCCACTATGGACTCACCCCGACCACAAACCGTCCATTCCAATGCCCTTTCGGAACATTCCCTGCCTGAGCATGCGCATCATTGCGCTACTTTTACTCCACACCAATCCAGTTGGACGCTACTTCAGGAGAGCTTCACTTTGATACCTCCAACGGCCCAATCGGGCCACAAATCCCGGCCTGGGCTTGCGCGCCATAGCCAATTACCTCCACTCCACACTCATCCAGTTCGACGCTCTTTCACGAGATCTTCACTTTGATATCTCCCTCAGCCCAATCGGGCCAACAGTAGCACAACGCGACAAGAAAACGTCCATTCAAATACGCTTTTTCTACTGCGCATGCGCAGATAGACTATATTTCCACCCCACACCCATCCAGTTGGACGCTCTCCCACTAGTACTTCAAACTAATACCTCACATGACCCAATCGGACCATTATGGGTCCACCTAGGCCGCAAAACGTCCACCTCCATCTACCTGCCTACTGCGCATGCGTCATCAGAACTTTTCAACAAAAGTCAACGCAAGGCTTCGAGATCCCTCTTATCGTGTTTTACAGCTCGAGACAGAGAAAACATGTTTTTAAACCTATTTTTCACTTTTTTATTTTTTATATTTATTTTCACAAAAAATAATCAGTGGGATGGAGAATCATTATATAGGCAAAAATAAATTAGCTTTATCCACTTGTGGGCAAAAATATATGAAACATGGACGAAATCTTCGAAAAACGCTGCATTCTGAGGGCAACTCATTTCAAACATTTTGAATCTAGCCATGATCTTTTACACTTAGATGAGCATGCAAATACATCCCAAGAAGATAAACCAGTCAGACATGTTAAGCAGATTTTTTCAAGAGGTTACAGCAAAAACTGTGGTGGTGGGAGGGGGGGGCACATGCTAGTTAGCCCACAAAATGGCTATGTATGCATGTCCACCAATTCACTCTCTTGACCATCCACACCTTTCAAAGAAAAGCCTTCCTGCTATTTGACAGCTCCAAAGACGAAGATGATACAGCAGCTTGGAGGACCGAAATGCAGATGAAGCGTATCATCTTCACGTACTTTGACATTCTTCCAGACACGCAGACAAAATAACTTGCCTTCTCTTTTGTTCTGTTTATTGCAACATGTGAATTACTCAAGGTGAATGCCTTTCCACATCAGAGATTATGAAGTCTTTACCCGACTCAATCGAAAAATCGGGAAAATCTTTTGAAATAACCCAAATTACGCCATATTTCGTTTATTTCTTGCATAAATTTTGAAAATCGATTTCAACAAGATTCTCCCCAGTGTTCCCCGAGATAAAAAAAAGTTATTTAAAATATGGGGTCGACCATGCCCATTTTTGTCACATCTTCCATATGTAACATAACCCTATTTTTAAACACCTGAAAACGTGCGAGACTGAGGCTGACGAAGGTTGACTTCGCAGCACGACCCGCCTTACAGCTCAACCGAACCACCCATTCGCAAATTTGGAAGGAATGGTAGTACCCACAAGCTTGGTACTATAAATACTGGTTACCAAAAAGGGAAGGATAATTATCATGTGGTCAGACCCGGGCGCTGCTGTATTAAAATTGTCAAGAGGGAATTAACCTCCAACCCCCAAACTCGGTCAGTGGGACGGAATAAGGGTTCCATGCACTACTCGTGGACAACACGTGACCTCAGTGTCAATGACACTGAACGCATCCCCCTCAATGGTCAGAGCGTCGGCCTCGTGAGCGGTAGTTACTGTGTTCGATCCCACGCCGGGTCTTATCAAAGACTTTGCTTCCTCGCTTACGCTCAGCATTAAGAGGATAGAACAAGGATGGTTCGCTCGGTGTCAGTATAATGTGACTGAGCGGGGTGTCATATCTGCCTACGGCATGATATTTCGGTGGGACAGCACTATAAAATGACAGCATTAGATCTGCTCTGTTACGAGAAGGTAAATTGGGCCCGTCTAACATTTTTTCCTACGAAGTAGGCTACCATTTGCAAATTGTCCGGTAATGAGTGAGCGAATGAATGAGTGGGTGAGTGAGTCAGTCAGTCAGTCCATTCGAACCCTTTCGTCGGCAAAATAAGGAGAACCGTTGACATTAGAAGCTAGATTTTTGGCATGAACGTGCATTAGGGCATTGTTACCAGCAAGTTCTGAGCTGACCGAATTCTGATGAAAATTTGATTTATAATTATTTTTTTATTATTTATTGATGACTCAGCGAGTGCACTGTCATGCCCATCAGGAACCCTTGGCTGTATATTTCACTGTGACTTTTGAAGGTTCCCTGATACGGCATATCAAGTTGGACACGCCGGTTCTCGTAAAATCACCGAAGTTAAGCGACTGGGAAAGTTAATCGTTCCCACTGTCAATACAGACTGCTTTTTAAATTCTCTCACGGTAGCACATAGGGCCCCCAAGTCATCTCGCGAGTACACACTTAAATCATATCAAACCCTACTTCGTATGTCCTGTGACGTTAGTCACACTGCCATGTCTAAATTCAGTTCAAAAAAATGTCCAAAACATTTGGATTAAGGATATGGACGACAGAAACATGACTGGATAAGATAGTAATAATTTAAGTTCTTGAATTTCCCTGAATCCACTACAAAATTGTCAAAAACTTTTAACGGGAAATGCCTGCAGCGTTAACATTTTCGATATCGATGTCCAATCTACATGTATCACCAATGAACTCTGTTTATCTCTGTGGTTCCATTCAATCTCTCTCCGGCACTATGAATTCGAGTGGAAGAGGGTGTAACCTGTGCGGATAAAATCAGCAACTGGGGCTGTTCCGCGAACCTAGTGAGTAATAGTTCGTGAACTCACACAAGTGAATTTCTAGAATGTATTATTTATAGAATATTCGTGGAATCAGGCAGGATAATAAGTTAAAGTGATAACATTTTATTGATTCTGCAGTCAAATGATAAATTGTATTGATACATGTTTAAGGGTGTTGTTACCATTGGCTTGCGAAACATGTACGGCCAGGCCCGTTGCTCCGCTATCTGCCCGTTTTTAATTTTTTTCAGTATTTCATTTTCAGTGAAATAAAATTATGAAAATTATGTAAGATGTCAAACCCCATCCTCATAACAGGTGCCAATACATTTGTAGGCTAGTCGATAGTCGTTCAGCTGACATGCACTGTTCGGAGTTTGACCAAACCACACTTTAGTCTTAAAAATACGCTAAAATGCAGGAAATCAAGCGTGAAAATTCAAAAGGGCCATGGCCCCATTCCCTACCCACCGGCCCACGCTAGGCCCTTTGGAAAAATTTTATGCAAGTGTTAATTTTGGAGCAATACCTCAGAGTACACATCCCTCAGTTTCAATATTTAAAGAAGACAAGGTGAGCAAATCATCTGATTGCAAGTTAAAAACGTGTCGAGAGCTCATTTTCAATAAATTTGACGTAATTTAAGCTCCTTTGGAGAGAAATTTGTATAGTAGGCAGCCAAGAACCAGAACAAAAACCAATTCATTCAATTCCCTTATCAATTTCATACAGTTTAACCATAAATATATTTTGGTTCTGACTTGCCTTTATCACTAAAAAAATGAAATTAAAAAATATTTTAATAGTCATGTTGTGGCCACAAATGTGTTTTATAATTAGTGATACAAAGCTATAGCTATGTAATAGCTGAACTGGTTAGACACTGTGCTTCAGCTGGGAGATAGGCCATTTTTCATCGTTGTTGGTTCGAACCCTAGTTCTATAGTTTATAATATGATCATTTTTTTCATTTCTCCATCCAGATTATTATCAAAAGAAATAGCTTTTAATGGTATGAAGCTTGGAACTAATTATACAAGATAATTAATTTCATTAGCACGTGATCGTTCTAAATGTATTTCACGACAGCTAGTGGACGTATTGGTAAGAGCTTAATATGAATCACTGCCGAGTGCAGTCAGATTACTATACTCATATTTCCTTATATTTTGTGTATGAACCATCAACAGAAGTTGTGATGTTATATTTTTGCATGCACGCTAAAATATCGCCTGATTGCACTAGATAAGTTCAGGCCAAGCCAGACAAATTAACGTTAAGCAGCACACCCATGTCACATGCAGAAACATGGGAACAAGGAGAGACAAACACGCACACTTCTGCAATGATGTAACAACAGATAAAGACTTACTCAACATGTTTGTTCCGGTTTATGAAGAACAGGGACACAAATGAGTACAAACTTCTGTAGATATAACCTCTCCAGTACGAATTCTTAACACCTGCATATTTGATCTGTTTTGATTCAGTCTAGAACATGGTTGTTTACTGGTACTACCACAAAATTTTGTGTTAAAAACAAACCACAAAATGTTGTGTTAATAACAACTTTATGTCAATAAAAAACCGGATTTCAGTAAACAAATAATTTTCTTTGATTGGCCTTAAAAATCCTCGTCAAAGTGCGCCCCAGTGCGTAGTATGTCACCTTTGTTTACCATCCACATGGTAGGATTGATGCGTGTTAGAGTGCAGTATGAGAGGAGATTGGGGTACAGTGGGACATGGGGCACAGGGGGACAAGCCGTCTAGCTCCTTTGTTAAGCACAGAAGGCACATTAAAATATTATCACCAGAAGGCTACCACCCCCATACAACACCTATATTGATTACGAATAAAATCTATCATTGGTAATATATTGGCATCATTCGCGCCGCGACCTTTTTGATGGCCGCTATCGGCCATTCGCGCGTTCGCGTGCCGCGATCTATCCTGAGGCGAGTATGCGAGAAGACGAGAACACGCGAATGGTAGGTTGCGACTCGCTAATGGCATCGTTCGCGTGTTCTCGTGTTATCGTACCGTGACCTTTTTGATGACCGCTATCAGCCATTCGCGCCCCTAATTCTCGTATTTTCGCCATTTCACCTGGCCAAATCTACAGGGCGAGATAGCGAGAACGCGAGTGGCCGCTATCGCCTTCCGTAGACAATAGTAATCAACTGGTGAAATTTACTTTCATCCTAAAATGCTACTAAAATGCATTATTTTGTTTCCTAGATGATAGTAATTGATAATCCTATCAGATTTGATGAGTTTTAATAAACTTTCAAAGTCAATTGCTTTCGTTGGAATGAGAATCATACAAAATAGTTATTTTTCCTCAAATTTGGCCCCTGAGAAATATTTTACGTAAAGCAACTTAACCATCGCTGTTGAATCTTCCAAACTCCTATGAAACATATTAGTATACTTGATATAACATTTATTTTGATTATTGTCCCAACGCACCCCAGTGGGTGTCCCAGTGTACCCCATACTGGGGCAAACTGGGAAACATTTTTTTACGTTTTCCAAAACGATTTCTGGAGAAAAGTATAACAGATATTTCAGATTTTTTTGTACGACTATGCCATACTAAGTACAAGTTATAACGAGAGTATAAAAGGCTACACACACTTCATGACAATAATAACAGATTTTTGCAAACAGGTGAAAAATGTCCCAGTATACCCCAATCTCCCCTATGGGCCGCCACATGGGCAAAGTGACGATGGCTCTTTTCCGCCGGGGACCCCCAGTCCCCTAAAATAAAGGCGTGCATTCGTGGGATGGTAGGAACTTGGAAATTGAAAACATTCGCACCCCCTCCCTCCATACCCCACCCTTTGAAAATCCTGTCGACTGGCCTGAACGGGTAGTTGATACTTCAACCAACAACATATTGAATAAAGCACATTCGTGTCGATAAGAGGATCTAACAAATAACATAATATACAGTCTTAACCCCATCTGGCCTGGGCTTTTTGGGACCTGTCCAGCCTCGAGAGGGGCCATTTCGACACCCCCCCCCCCTCACTAATTATTTTTCTTATCCCTTGAGCTAGGGGGCTGAAACTTACCACACTATACCTTTCGGTCAACCTCTATCAGAAAATGTAAACAAATCTAAGATGGTGGCGTTGACGACGTCACAGTGACGTCATTTTTAAAAACGACATTTTTTGGTCGATTTTTCGGTCAGATTTTTTGAATTTTTCATTTATGCAATTCCTCCGCACAATCTGCGTGATGAATTAGTAAATATTAATGTGATGGGAAATAAAATAGTAT
The DNA here is from genome assembly GCA_036873755.1 of Hanleya hanleyi. Taxonomy (NCBI): domain Eukaryota; kingdom Metazoa; phylum Mollusca; class Polyplacophora; order Lepidopleurida; family Hanleyidae; genus Hanleya; species Hanleya hanleyi. The sequence continues at coordinate 1,781 of JAVTVY010040774.1, read as the reverse complement.
TTGCCCACTTTTCATCGCGAAAAAGCAGCAATTTTGAGAAGAAAAAAAAGTTTGGTGGTGGGGGGGGGGGGGGGTGGTGACCCTTCCAAGCCGGGGTTGGTTTTGGCACCCCCCCACCCGACCCCCTCAATCCCCTCCCCTGGTAGGGTTAAAAAACGTAAGCACGGTGAACATACAATTCCTTTTCTTATATTTCTACCACATGTACGTATTACTATTATACTAAGTCACAGAACATGGACTCTTCACCGTGTCTTTATCCAGGCGAGGTACCGTTGAAAATTTCCAAATTGCAGAAGAAAACCTCGATCCGAAGTATAGGCCTAGCTAGACTGAAAAGCAAGTGTAGATTTAAGAAATAATGTTTTCATAGGCGCGCTAAATCGTTATTTTACGCACGATTTGAGTGTGGGAAGGATTTATATTTTAGGGCAAGGGCGAGGCCAGCGCAAAATTTATAAACTCCTACACTAACCGTGCGTAAAATAACTTTGATTGCTACGCCTATGAAAACAATATTTCTATTCTATTGCACTACTCAAATTTATTATCAACAAAGATTACCATGAAAATTGGAAGAATATGATAACCGTTCACAACCTTTCTTCCCTTTGTTGAAATGTGCCTTCCACCTCAGTTGGCAGCGTGCCAATATCAATGGACGAGTTTATGTGGTCTTTCAGAAGGCGGCGCAGTCTTTCTGCCACCTGAGGCTGTGCGAAACATACATGCAAACATGCCTATTTGTGTGGCATTCTTAATCAATCTCACGATGGAACCAACCGTTAAACTTGAGACAGAAATTTACGTCTTTAATAAATATTAATTTACAGCTTTTTCTCAAACATGAAAAATGTTGCCAGTATTTATTTAACTAGGAAGGAAATTTATGTTCACGGTGCTATTGGAAACATTGACATTTTGAAGAAAACCCGTCAAGCTGTGATGACTGTGGAACAGATATGAAATTACAAACATTTGATGTCGAGCTACTGTTACATAACGTGGTCACACTTGTTGTAGATGTTTTAGAGCCAGCAGTTTGCAATAATTCAATCATTTGCCGCTGCCTCGGAACAGACAGTTTCCGCGCATAGCTTCTGACACTGGCTTCGTTTCTGTGGCCTGTAACTGCAATAACATCTCGCTTCAAGCAGAACCGTGGCAGTTGTTGATCTCAAGCAACGGTTGGTGTAACGGCGACTCATGTTTGCAACTTAATACCGGTATATTTAGGAAGCTGATTTTTGTTAGATTTAAACGTTTTTTCTTTAGATGTATATATTTATTAGACTTGATTGATAATATAAAACGAATTTAATACCTTTAAATATCCGTATCCCCCATTTCGTTTGCCTGTCGGTCCCTGGTTCATTTCTTTTGTTAGCCAGATCTCTTAATTTCTCATCGTCAGCGGAGGAAAATCTACCTTTGTTCAGCTGATCACACACGTGTTGTGTCTCATTCAAAACAGCAAGGAGATATTCATCGTTTGAGTCTCTCATGAACTCTTCGATCTTCGCTTATCTAGATAATTCATATCTGAAAGCACGTCTTGTTTCTCCTATTGATCTGTTTCTTGTTGTGTAACACTCGTATGTCTCAATTGGTTTGTAAATATCTGCGATTATACATTTTCTACCTTTAAAATAAACTCAAGTTCTTACTTGCAGGGTATCCATTCTATTTGTTTGTTCGATTGCGTAGGCAGACGAGACTTTGTCCTGTTATTTATCACCCGCCCTGTGAAATGGATTCTCCCGAGTGAACACCTGTGCGTG
>JAVTVY010040773.1:0-19515 GCA_036873755.1 Hanleya hanleyi | reverse complement strand
ATTTCATTCATAGCAAAAGTATGATTGCATAAATGAACTTTTTCACAGTATTTCCTCAGGTAAATAATTTCCCACAAATTTCAAGAGTAGTGTGTTGGTTTACGCAGTCATACTTTCGAAAATCAAAATATGCTAAAATACTGTAAACTGCTGTAAGCGTAACCTAAGGCGCTCGCAGAGTAACAATAAAGAACGTCAGGATAAACTGTACCGGTATATAGCCTACACTATATATAGAATAAAAAAAGAATAGGTGTGAAAGGCATATTCACTTTCTCGTTCGAAGGCAAACTTATAAACGCAACCACCTCTTAAAGTTTGATGTCATACGACAGCTAATTCTCCCTCCTTCGCCTTGCAGCGAAAATTTGGGCAAATTCCATCATTTTATCACATTTTCCGCTTGATTTGTTCAAAAATCGCACTAAGATACTCTGCTCGATATTTGACCCGACACTACAGCCGTCTGCGCATGACCGTACCGGAAGTCTAGGTCCATGTGATCTCGGATGTCATGTGACATAGAGTGTGGAAAGTTTACACTGAACAGATCGACGGTATGCACCCTCGATTTCATATAATAACAAGTCTGATATGAAGTTGTACATTTGATATTCCACTAGCCCAAGGAATGGATTTTCTGTGCCAAACTTACCAATACACGAGGCCAACATCTACATCCATCATGTTTTGTTCATTTCTCTATACGACATGTACAAGGGAATACTATACGTGAGAATTTCTTTTTTGTATTTCCCACGCTATGTCACATGATCACATATGGGTCCATAGCAACGGCCGATGGGGCTTGACTTCCGGTACGGTCATGCGCAGACGGCTGCAGTGTCGGGTCAAATATCGAGCAGAGTATCTTAGTGCGATTTTTGAACGAATCAAGTGAAATATGTGATAAAATGATGGAATTTCCCCAAATTTTCGCTGCAAGGCGAAGGGAGAGAGAATTAGCTGTCGTATGACACCAAACTTTAAGAGGTGGTTGCGTTTATAAGTTTGCTTTCGAACGAGAAAGTGAATATTTCAGAGCCCAGAGAGCCAAGAAGAATAAATCTGAAGGCCGACCAGAAGATAGTCCTGTCTGCATTGGAACAGTACGTTATTGATTGGTCTAAGCGAGAAAAAGTTTGAACCTACAGTACTCGCTGATTGGCTGGACCTCACCAAGAGCAAGGTCGTTGAAACAATCCGCCATATTGACAGAAGTACTCTTCCCCAAACAAAACAAGTATTGAGAAACCTCAATTCGCAAGAAGTTCTAGCAAATCTCCAGAGTAAATTCGTCATAGTCCCAGCAGACAAAGCTCCGAATAATATAATATTCATATGTAAATATTACTATTACCAGGTGCTGGTTAAAGAACTGAGTGTAGACATATCTTCATCAAATACGTCTACTGACTTCCAAACTGCATTTACTCTGGAAGATTTATTTAACAACCACAAAAAGTTTCTCAGGGAAAGATGTATTTGTCTTCCAACCAATCATAACGACATACAAAAAATATACTGGACTCCCAAAATGCATACATCACCATACAAAGCTAGATTCATAGCTGGTTCTAGAAGCTGCACCACCAAGCTTCTTTCAACCCTATTGACGAGGGCCCTTCAGGAGGTAAAAGCATTTTGGGAAAGGTATTGCGCCACTATTTCTAAGAACTCTGCCGTTGAATGTATGTGGATATTGAAAAACTCAAAAATGTCTTACGGAAGAACTTGATGCTAAAGGTCACATACCGTACAGACATGTATCCACATGGGATTTCTCGACTCTCTATACTACAATCCCTCATCAGGACATTATTGACCGTCTAAGTTCATTAATAGTATCTGTGTTCAAGAAAACTGATCGTAGATATATTTATGTCGGAAGCCATAAAGCATTCTTTAGCTCGACTACATACAAGAGATATCATTCATGGGATGTTTCTTTGTTTATAGAGTTGCTTGAATTTCTCATTAAAAAAATCTATGTGAAATTTGGCAACACAATATATCAGCAGCATATAGGTATTCCAATGGGTACTAATTGTGCACCCCTGAAGGCCGACCTGTATCTGTTCTCTTATGAATATGACTATATGCAGGCGCTTTCAAAAACCGATCCATTCAAAGCCCGTTCCTTCTCATTCACCAAACGCTATACAGACGATCTTCTCGCTGTGGATAATCGCTATATAAATGACGCAGTGAAGGATATATATCCACCTTCAGTGGATTTGAAGGAAACTACAGATATCCCTACAGGCACATCTTATTTAGATCTCTATCTCTATAAAAATGAAGCGGGCATTCTCTCTCGTCGACTTTATGACAAAGAGATGATTACAATTTCGACATCGTAAACTATCCCTTTCTGGATAGTAATATTCCAGTGGGACCTGCATATGGCGTATACATATCTCGCTTAGTAGCATTTGCTAGATCCTGTGTTAAATGTGATGATTTTAATCAACGTCACAAAAACATTGTTGCAGAAACTTATAAAACAGGGCTATTCCACCAAGCGCCTCCACTCAAAGTTTCTCAAATTTGGCGATACATAGCGCATGCTGATAGCAAAATACGAACGTAGCGTGCAAGATCTATGGCGCTACGTTTCGTAACTTGTGTCTAATTCCGCTTAACCCGGGGCTAGGGGCCGTATGAACCACTCTGGTTTTTACTCCGGATTGTAACTCATTCTGCAGTGTCACAGCCTCACCCGGGCCCTCCAGTCAGCTTCACATGTATCATTGGCTTTTAAACGAGGGTTTGCGCATGCGCATTCCCTCGAACTCGCATTCATCTAATATTTTCCGTCTTTTACCGTTTTCTGCTATCTAACGGTCACATAGTTAATAACTTTACATCAGATGAATTGATAGGGCTAATACATCATTGCTCTGGGATATTTGTATCGAATACCGCTCAAGCCGGTGCTGGTGGCCGCGTAGGCTTGCCATTCAAGATGTCTACAAGAACATCTACAATAAAAGCGTGTCCGATATATAAATTATCGCATGGATCATCTTTGATCATGTGGTGTTTTTAGATATGTAAGAAGAATATTGGCCTGTGAGGTCATATGACTACACGTCAGTACACCGGCATATTTGTCTACCACATATATGTGTTGCATTTAATTAATGATATTTTTTGGACATTTAACCTACTTGATCTGATATATCGGAAATTTTATGGTTGACCGCATTCTGTATCAGTCAACACACATCGTTGTATTAACTGCTGTGGTACTGCCACACAACTACTCGCTTGGACACTCCTACACTATTACAATGAACCGAGTGCTGTATTGGCTGGGTTGATCAGTGACCAAGATAATAGAAACTGTGGGCACATTATTGTCCGGTCACATGTAGACACCGTGGAGATATGACTGAAACATTGTTGATGTAAAACCTGTCAAGATTACTGTGCTTCACCCTGCATGCAGAGACAAGTATGATAATGACCAATCAAGAGCTAGTCGCGTTGTATATAGTTTTTTAGAAGTACACTAGAAGATTTTAACACAAGTGTTGTTATGTTTTGAATTTTCCTAGATGAAAGGAGGGATATCCGAACGAACAACAACAACGGTGGCAAGAGCTTGTTGGGTAAAATTTAATTAAGGTTAGAGTCAAGTTTTTCGGATAAATCTGAAAAATTGTTTTATTTGATGAATATGTCAATAAATTTATGGTTTTAAGAAATGAAATTACGTGTTTGTTGTTTGTCCATTGTAAGATATTCTTCTTTCACTGAGCTGATGCAATTTCTATTCCATAACGAAGCAAGGAGCTTCACCTTCAGAAGGGCGAGAACTTTCGAAGCTTGAAATCGATGGTTAGGGGGTTTGGTGCTCCGTCGTCGAACGAGTTGTGAGTAGGAAATATGAATATCAACTGTGGTGCCACATAACAATATTCTAAGTTGGGAATATATATATCACGTTTTATATTAATAATCTTCGTAATCACTCATGTTTTGTCGCATTTAGGAATGTCCGAAATTGTCAACCACAGTAACACATTGTATAATGACTCCAACAACAGGAGAGTTCTCCTTACAATTAGGCATGACCAACTGATCAACTGTTCACATAAAACTTGCAAGGAAACCTCTGGACCGGAGTTGTCTCCCCTTACTGACATTTAATCAACTCTTATAACTCTTATTAGACCACTCTTGAGCAGGGACATTTTTTGATTGAATTTCATATCATAATTTAGATTAACACTAAGATTAAATTTAAGCATTACAAGACATTTTTTCCAGAAATTCAAGCTAAGTGTATCGACGAACAGTGCGAGTTAATAAATTATGAACGGATGGAGGAATAGTTCCCCCAAATTATGTATCGTCATACATAAAGAATGAAAGAAAATTATTCAACTGTTATACTCTACACTCACATAATCGGTAAAATTTCCAAATATTACATAGAAAAATCACGGTTTAACAACATTTCAGGTTGCGAAAATGCCAAGAAGAAACCAAGGGGTATACCAGCGTTACGATAAAAAGATTCCCGAGGAAGCTGTCAGTGCAGTTAAAACAGGCATATTCTCCATCCGACAGTCGGCATGCCATTTTGGCATCCCGAAATCAACCTTGTTGGATCATGTAAATAATAAAATAAAAGCAGGCGCTTGAAGCGGTCGTCCACCCGTTCTCCCGGTAAAAATTGAGGAAGATATTGTCCGTAAGGCCCTTTTAGCGGATTTGGGATCAGTCCAATGCAACTAAGAATAAAAACCGCGCAAATTATACGCAAAGCACAACTGAGCACCACTTTCACAAACGACAATCCAGGCAAGATGTGGTTCAAAGTGCTGCGAAGTAGGTGGACCACATTGCATAACCTGGAGTTACGCGGCAAGCCTGAATCTTTTTACATTACTTGTCGACCAGTTCTTACGTTTTCCACATCAAAAGGTTGACCCTCAACATACTAGTTTAAGTTGTTGATAGATTCTGAAACAATAGAAACAAAAAAGTAGACAGCCAGAAAAAAGGATAGCTATCACCCCAAAAGAGAGAGAGAGAGAGAGAGAGAGAGAGAGAGAGAGCGAGCTAAGGTTTAACGTCGCGTTCAGCATCAATTAGAGCCATCACCTTATTCCACCTTCACCTTTAAATGGTGATGGCCAATTAGTTCAAATTTTAGGGTGATAAGGGCTGGCCATCACCGAAAAATGGTGATGACCATATGTTTACACTCGGTGACCATCGCCCTTAAAGGTGATGAACTGGTCTCGTGAACGTTAAATGTTGATGAACTAAGCCATCACCGTTAAAAGGTGATATCCAGGCATAATCAGGCATAAAATGGTGGTCGGCCTTTTCACCGTTTTCAATTCGGCGTTTGAATTTAATTCTTCGATGGTCATTACACCGTATATTATTTGAAACCACACGTTATAAAAAGGTATTATATTATTTTCAGAAGCTGTCCAGTACATACCTGGCCCTGGCCTGTTCAAGTAAGGAGAACTGGCTGCTAGTGCGCAAAATACATGCAGGTCTCAGAGAACACCGGCTAAAAAAAAAACAAAAAAAAACATGGGGGAAGAAACGGGCAGTATACAACATGTCCAGTTCCAGCCTTTGGAAAAGTCAACAGAGGAGATACATCCGTTCCTTCCAGATGTTGTGGAGGGTAGAATATCCTTGGCCGAGGCAGTGCAGGTATATATTCCACAGATTAAATGTTATACTTTGCAATACTCTGGAAAAATTGACTGCATGTTATGAATGAATCAATCTTCCTGTCTTTTAACCCTATCTGGCCTGGGCAATTTGGGGTGTACTGCAGCCTGGGGAGGGCGGATATAGCCCCTATGTATTTTTCATCACCACTGAAAGATGAGGTCATCACCCATGGAGAGTAGTCATCATCATTGAAATGTGATATTCATAACCAATGCAACGTGAAGCTGTGATGATCGAAATGTGATGTCATCACAACTGAAAACTGAAGTCATCACCATTAAAATTTGATGTTATCACCATTGAAAGGTGGAGCCATCATCCATTACGGTGAAATTTATCAACAATGAAAGGAGTCATCACCATTGAAAGGTAATGTCATCACCACTGGAAGGTGAGGCCATCACAATTGAAAGGTGGTGATATCATCAACATGGAAAGGTGGTGCCATTCATTTATGGTGAAAAACATCGCCAATGAAAGCTCAAGCCGTCACCAGTGAAAGGTGATGTCATCACCGGTGGAAAGAGACATAATCACCAATGCGGCAAGGTGATGTCACCAGCATTGGATGGTGATGTCATCACGAATGGAAGGTGACATCACCATGGAAAGTTGATGCTGTCAGCCATGAAAGGTGGTCATTATCAATGAATGGTGATATTTATGACCAGTGGAAGGTGATGGTCACCAGTGGAAGGTGATGATTATCAGTGTGAAAAGTGGTATCCATTACCATTGAAAAGTGATGTCCTGCAATGAAAGGTGATGCCATCACCAGTGTAAAATGATGTTATCACCATTTATTGGTGGTACTCATCATTACTGAAGGGTGATGGCACAACCAGTGGAAGGTGATTCCAACTCATGAGAGGTGATGCGATCCCAATGAAAGGTAACAGGTGATATCATCGCCAAGATGATGTGATCATCCGTGTTGGACCGTATACATTGAATTGAATTTTATTCACCAATGAACCAAATATTATAAACTTAATATCAGTGGCTTCAACATAAAAGACATTATAATTCAAGAATAGTGAATAATTTAGCCAGATTTCTAAATTGGCGGGATTAAAATCCCTTGGGGCTTGTTCTATCCCTGCGTGGAGTAAAGCAAATAGGAAAATAATAACCATTCATCGGCGAAATAACGAACAGAAGAATACACAAAAAAGTTCTATGTACATATAATTATCCGGGCACAGATTGTAATGTAAGTCAGTTTTCAATCAGGTATGTTTTCAGTTTAGATTTGAATAATGATATTGATTTTATTGTTTTGAATGGAGGAGATAGTTTGCTCTGCTCCCGAGGTCCAGTAGTTTTAAGTGTATAAAATGACAAATTAGATCTATAAAAATGTCTGTATAGATTACATTGTTGTCCTCGTGTTTGGTAGCGGTGAACATCTGATTGTTTAATAAAATAATCCTGGAAGCTTTCTGGTAGCAATTCAGGATGATGAATAAATTTATGGGTGATTAGAAGACAGGAGTAAAGATTTAATTTGTGTAATTGTAACACTTTTAAATTTTTAAATAATGGATCTGTGTGATCAAGTTTTTTTGATAAAGTTATCACCCTTAAGACACGTTTCTGAAGTAAAAGCAATGGTTGGAGGTGAGTGACATAGGTATTTCCCCAGAGTATATTACAGTAGGACAAGTAAGGAAATATCAATGAATAGTATAGTATGTATAATGTTTTCTTATTTATCGAGTTTTTGATGTAGTTGATAATACCTATATTTCTTGATACTTTATTACAGATGTAATTTATATGTGATTTCCAGTTCAATTGGTCATTGAATAAAACACCTAAAAATTTGAACTGGTGAACAAGTTCTATTTCTGTTCCTGATATAAGAAGGTGTGGTGTGTTAATTGTTCGGTTATTACTGTTGGGTCTGACTAGCATATATTTAGTTTTCTTAACATTGAGGGATAAACGATTACAACAGAACCGGTTGTGTAGCTTCTCTAGTTCCTGTGACATAATGTTGATGACTTCAGAAATGTCTTCAGAGGAAAACACAACACTGGTATCATCGGCAAAGAGAATAATTTTGAGCATATTAGTGGCAGTGCTAATGTCATTTATATAAAGGAGGAAGAGAATTGGTCCAAGAATTGACCCTTGGGGTACCCCACAGGCAACGGGCATAGGGTTAGAATGGGTGTCATTGTATACCACAGTTTGTAGTCGATCATTCAGATAACTGCGAAACCAATTATTCGACAAGCCTCGAAAACCATGGTGTTCTAACTTGAAAAGTAAGATTTCGTGATTGACGGTGTCAAACGCCTTAAAAATGAGACTATACTGTACTGTTTGGATTCTTTAGCAGAAACAAGTGTATCAAATAAAGAATATGAAGCTAAAGATGTGGAGTGGTTTGCTCGAAATCCATACTGGTCACTGGAGATAACTCCATTTGCTGCCAGGAAGTCAATCATCTTTGTAACGGCAAGTTTCTCTAGTATTTTACTGAAGCAAGGCAAGATAGATATTGGTCTATAGTTAGAAAAAGCAGTGGGGTCATCCGATTTAAATATCGGTGTTACCTTAGCACATTTATACAAATCCGGGACTATTCCAGAGGTAAAAGATAGGTTCATAACAGGAGACAGGGGCTTGGAAATAAAGTTGGAGACCAGTTTAACTAAGGACATCCGAATACCATCCAAACCAGGTGCGGCCGACTTCAGATTCATTATAGTTTGCTGAACATCTTCTGGGGTTACAACTGAAAATTGAAAATTATCCATAACAGAGGGACCAAGGTAGTCATTGAAGTTTGACCCTGTGTTAGGAATTTGGGAATCAAGATTTGAAGCGACGGTACTGAAATACTCGTTAAATTTGGTTGCAATAGTCTGGTTGTCAGTTATTTCCTCGCCGTTTACGTTAAAATATTTCGATGTTTTTGTGGATTTCTTTCGATTCAGGAGATGATTCAGTGTTTTCCACGTTACTTTGATATCCTGGTTAGATTCATTAAATTTTTGCTCGAAATATTGCTTTTTTGATATGCGAATGGTATGATTTAATTTGTTTCTGTAGGTTCTATATTGTCCATGTATAAGTTCATCATGGGAGACGAGAAATAGTCGGTACAATCTATTTTTTTCGTGAATGGAGGTCAAAATTCCATATGTAATCCAGGGTTTAATGATTTTCTTCTTAGATAATTTGCAAGTTACTAATGGAAAGCAATCGTTATATATCACATTAAATTTTGTAAGGAATCTATCAAGAGCTATATTTGGATCATCACAATCTTGATCAATATCGGTCCAATCCATCTCTTTCGTTCTTCGCGTAAATCGGTCTTTTTGTTCCGGTGTAATTCTGCGGTAAGTTATTTTTTTGTTCTGGTATTTCACAGCTGGACTCAGATTTCAAGATGTGGAAGATTGGAAAATGGTCAGTAATATCCGTTAAAAAGATACCCGAGAAAAGGTTTTCCTCGTGGAAGTTGATAAATACATTATCTATAAGTGTTGATGAATGGGATCGAACTCTAGTAGGTTTAGTAATTTGCGGGAAAAAATAATATGATTTCATGATATCAAGAAATTCCTTAGAGGGTGCATGGCGATCGGTTTTAAAAAGGTCAATGTTGAAGTCGCCCATCAGGATACAGTTAGTTTTTCCAATGTCCGTCGTGCTAAGAATGCCAGTTAGATACCGATTGAAGTTACTTACATTTTTGCCAGGTGGTCGATAGAATATTCCCACAAGATAATTTATTTCACCAAAACTAATTCCAAGAAGAGAGATTCATATTCACCGTCCTCATCCAGGTGTGAGAGGTCTCCTCTTATTGTACAGGATTTTAGATTCTCATTGACGTAGAAAATTAGTCCGCCTCCTCTTTTCCTGCTTCGAGAGGATGGAAAATTTTCACTCGAGATCGAATATCATTGATCGTTTGTCCACGATGGAATTAAAGCGTATTGTATGATTTCTTTCAGACGCCAACAACACAGACCTGTTTTACGTTCCACTAGACCAGTTAATTCCCAATCATCTTATCAGGGGTATCGATGAGAACTTTGTGCTCTCAATTGAGAAGCGGTTGGTCACCGAAGAAACCGACGATCAGTGTTAAGCCTGGGCATCTGCATGTATTACAGACTAAAGTGTTTAAAGCGTTAATCGAGAGATCGAGATCGATCGATCGATCGAGAGATCGTTCGAGAGAGAGAGAGAGAGGTATATATTCCACAGATTAACTGCTATACTTTGCAATACACTGGAAAGATTGTCTGCATATTATGAATGAAGCTATCTTCCTATATATTTTAACCCTATCTGGCCTGGGCAATTTGGGGTGTACTGCAGCCTGGAGGACGAATAGAGCCCCTATATATTTTTCCTATCTGAAACTTACCAAACTACATTTTTACGTCAAGCTCTACTAGCCAATGTAAAAAAAAATCCCAGATGGCCGCCATGATAACGTCACATTGACGTCATTTTTTAGACGATATTTCGGACAGATTTTTGGATTTTTTTAATTTATGTGTTTTCTTCCACTGTTTGATGATAAATAATAATGTGATGCAATATGAAAAGCAGGAATTTTCGACCCTCACTGGGTGTCAGCTCTCAAGTTTTATCGTTCCGGAGATAGGAACAAGGGTGAAGGGGAGGGGGTGTTCTTTAAAAAAAACAATTTTGTTCTGCTTCGAACTGTGTTATGATAATCAGCGTCAATCGAGGAGATCAAGATTAACGATCAGTGAGATAATCAGTAAGACCAAGTGAGATAATCAGTGCGATCAAGGTTAACGTGCACCAAAAAATCATTGAAAATTGTCCGTGGTAAATATCCTGGGTAAGTTTAGAGATATGACATGTGATCAGATCGAGGTATAGCTCAAGTCCATTGCAAATCATTGTATTGATTTTGATGTCTGTCTCGCCATCGTTCTGTCAAACGGCTGTTCAATATCTCCAGTTCTAGGTTATATATTGGAAACACACTTAATGTATATATCATTCATGAAACAGGGAAGAAACATATTCAGTTTTCAGGTCAATGTCAGGGTGTGATGAACACCAGGAAATAGTTGAACATGTACGTACAGTAAGATCATTTAGCAGTGAAGAAAATGAGTTGCCTACCGCGATCATACAAACAAGCGCCAGGATGTACCGTAATTCCTCTCGCTACAAGAAGTAGCCTCCACCTTGAAATTATTCGTCTGCTTGCTCTTTGATTGTGGAACGTGGTGCCATCTTATGAGAGGTGATGCCATCCCAATGAAAGGTAAAAGGTGATATCATCACCAAGGAAAGATGATGCTATCATCCGTATCGGACCAGATAGATTTATCATGGAAAATTTTCACTTGAGATCGAATATCATTGATCGTTTCTCCACCATGGAATTAAAACGTATTACCCAGGGGGCCAAGACCGCAATTCGATGAAAAACTCAAAAGTCTTGCTGTAAAAGGTTGTTGGTCATGAATAGTTTCCATATATACATAGTAATAAAATGTAGGTGGACAGCCATGTAAACTAGCTACTGGGAAGTTTTATTGGCTCAGAAAGTGATGACGCCACAGATAATCCCAAAACTTCCAAATTTCGTCAGCCCCCACCTGCAAAGGAGGCACCATGAGATTAAAATAAAACAAACATGCATGCTTTGGCCTGATAGCTTACTGCAGTGTGATCTTATCTAGCCTAATGTTGAAAACAAGATTCAGAAGACCGATATTAAATTCAAGATGGCGTCCATGCTTTGTCATGTTCACCGTTTGTCATTGGCCTTTTTCATCATTTGTCATTCATTTAATATATATATTTAAAAAAAAAGAAATAAGCATATATGGTAAAATACTGTACGTAGACGACACAATCTTCCAGCTGCTGTGAACTTTTTAATATTTGGCCCTAATAGTTATGACGTCACAAGAAATAAAAAAGGTATCACTTCTTTTACATATTTTTTTTTAGTGTTTTTTCCTTCCTTTCTAGCATTTGATTCTACAGGTACGTATTCTAAATTCACAAACACCTACGGCAAAATATGGCGAGAAGCGTAATGACTTTATTCCACTACCTCATGCAGGATAGCATAATTATAGCTATTATTCACAGAGTACAGGACCAGGATCATGCGAATATAGCCAAGTCGATAATAACATGTCACGGTGGACTGAAGTATGATGTTTTCCTGTGTGTTTCTTGATGATAAAGTTTGCCTGGAATTGAGTGACAGACAGCCTCACATTATTGTAAATTTGAACCATTTATGTACCGGTAACCATTATGCTATCTGCCGAGGATTATTCAAATAGATTCAAAATGAGCCTAAGATGATCAGCTTTGATGTGAAACCTCTCAGCTCCTACAAGTATCTGCTTCAAGCTAAAAATGATCACTTGAATTAGACGAATAACATTTTACAACATGTAAGGACTCCATGTTTCTGCCATCTTGAATTCCTCAATAATTTATTCTGGTGAGGATTATGCAGATAAGCTCAAACTAGGCTTATTAATAACTCGATGAATTTAAGTTGAAAAAGCTTGACAATTTTACTGTCGGCTACATGTCTTGAACATGAAAAACATGAGCAACATGAAAATATTAGTCCCATAATAGCCCACATGGTTGCAATTTTCAATCTAACATTTACTTCTAAACTGAAGATTAAAATGAGCATAATTTGGTACACTATGGTGTGGATCTGAGTAGTATGTAGACAGTCTTTGCGGTAGCGACCCCCCCCCACTGCGCATGCGCAGAACTTGGTGTGACGTCATAAGTGTGGATGTGCGCATGCGTGAGTGATGTGAGTGGAGGTGGGTTCAAAATGGCGGCTATTTACCTTCCACACACCACGACACAGTCCGCCATTTTGAACCCACCTCCACTCACCAGAGTGCACTGATTGACACCGGTGAGTGGAGGTGGGTTCAAGATGGCGGCCTGTGTGGTGGTGTGGTGGGAGGTGAATATCCGCCATTTTGAACCCACCTCCACTCACCAGTGCAAGGTCTGTGTGGTGGTGTGGTGGGAGGTGAGTATCCGCCATTTTGGACCCACCTCCACACCGGTGTCAGTCAGTGCACTGGTTTGGATACAAAATGGCGGATACTCACATGCCGCCATCTTGTACCCACCTCCACACCGGTGTCAGTCAGTGCAATGCCGACATCACTTCAATTATAGTCGAATAATAAAATGGGACATCTTATCTTGATTTTCATCTGACTAATAATAGGATAAAAATAAAATTATAGCATTGCTAGACTAGAATATCAAGTCCTGATAATTACCCGAACTGTGGTTGTGTGGTGGGAGGTGAGTACAAAGGTGTGGAGGTGGGTACAAGATGGCGGCATGTGAGTATCCGCCATTTTGTATCCAAACCAGTGCACTGACTGACACCGGTGTGGAGGTGGTACAAGATGGCGGCCTGTGTGGTTGTGTGGTGGGAGGTGAGTATCCGCCATTTTGTATCCAAACCAGTGCACTGACCGACACCGGTGTGGAGGTGGATACAAAATGGCGGATACTCACATGCCGCCATCTTGTACTCCACACCGGTGTCAGTCAGTGCAATGCCGACATCACTTCAATTATAGTCGAATAATAAAATGGGACATCTTATCTTGATTTTCATCTGACTAATAATAGGATAAAAATAAAATTATAGCATTGCTAGACTAGAATATCAAGTCCTGACACATACATGCATGTAGATGCTGCTCAATGTGTGGGCGGTAGGTTTCAAAATGGCGGCCTGTTGTTGTCCACCATTTTGAAACTTTCAAAATGGCGGCCTGTTGTTGTCCACCATTTTGAAACCCACCTACCACAGTGTTTCAAAATGGCGGCCTGTGTGGTTGTGTGGTGGGAGGTGAGTATCCGCCATTTTGTATCCAAACCAGTGCACTGACTGACACCGGTGTGGAGGTGGATACAAAATGGCGGATACTCACATGCCGCCATCTTGTACCACCTCCACACCGGTGTCAGTCAGTGCAATGCCGACATCACTTCAATTATAGTCGAATAATAAAATGGGACATCTTATCTTGATTTTCATCTGACTAATAATAGGATAAAAATAAAATTATAGCATTGCTAGACTAGAATATCAAGTCCTGACACATACATGCATGTAGATGCTGCTCAATGTGTGGGCGGTAGGTTTCAAAATGGCGGCCTGTTGTTGTCCACCATTTTGAAACCCACCTCCCACAGTTACAAAATGGCGGCCTGTTGGTGTCCACCATTTTGAAACCCATTTGGCGGCTTGGTTTTAAGGGGAGTGGGAGGTGAGTATCCGCCATTTTGTACCCACCTCCAGTGAAAAACGTATAAAAGGAGTCGATTTTTAGGGAAAGGGGTGTATTCAATTTGACTTACCTGACCTGTCTGCCTGCCTCCCTGCCTGCCTGCCTGCCTGCCTGCTTGCCTATCCGCTTGTGTGAGACGAAAAGCATGAGACGTGGAGAAGATTTTCCAGACGATCTAGCAGCACCTCCGGTTGAAGTCTTGCCTGAAGACGAGCGTGTGAGGGCCATTTATCAACGTCACTGGGCTACCATACGCCATTGTTATCACCGTAAGGGAGCTTCTCGACTTTGGGGCACACTGTGAACGGCATGATAGCGTGACGAGAAGAGCGGCATGCTATGCCGGTCTGACGAGTGTAGGAAGGGGCTGCCATACCGTCCGGATCGACCCCGAGTTCCTCTATCAGAACGGCATATAAAGAATGGCATATGAAGAACGGCATATACGTGTTTCAAAAGTCTCAATGTCGGGTCAGGCGATACTCGATCCTTCCGTAGCGCTTCTGATAAAACTACGGGAGCGAGAGGCCTTTGTGTCGGTCTAATATAATTTGTTATGCGATTACGTTTTAGGCTAACCATTTCGCGCAAAGACTCGCGAAATACAGTTCACAAAATATATCTAAGTTGTATTGTCATCTTTTGTTCGGGATAGTTTTTGTACCTTTTCAACTTACGCCAAATCTTTGCCAAGGTATTTTTCATGCACAAATTGACAATTGAATCTGTAAAATATTCAGTCTGTCCTGATGTGCTCCCCTGTGGAGGTTCGTAATAATGCCACAAGAATGAATTTCACACGAGCAAATACAAACACTCGAAATATCTGCTTGAATAGACCGATTTATATTATACAATAACGGTAACAGTGTATTTTGTTAGCCTATTTTATTAGGCATCGATGTCTGTGTGAAAGAACACACTTTGTGCAAATTCCACCACGTGTTGGGGTCGAGTCTGTGTGTCTACGGCTAAAACCACAAATTGACCTATTTATGGCCTTTGGCAAATAAAGGCAGCCTGGATAGAAAAGTTTGTTTATCGTCCCCAGCTTTGTTGGTTTGTTTGTTGATTTGTTTGCACAATAATTTTCCTGCAAACAAAACTAGTATCTGCAGCTGACTTCTCATCACCAATGCAGATTTCCATAATTAATTAATTAATGTCTTATCACAACCAAATTTTTCCCGAAAACAATAAATAAATAAAATAAAATGATGAATTTTGTACCGCGCTTGATTTAGAGCTCTTTTTCAACGACATAAACAAGAAATTCATCTTGGCTAGCCTGACCGGCAGAGGGAAGGATTGTGGGATATCAGGTTGGTTCGTTTGAGTTTTTTTTTCTTTAGAAAGACCTGTGTCGAACAAGAAGTCGGCACTGAAAACGGTCACTCACCATGTATTCTTTTATCCTTTCCGAAAGCAAGCCTGGGATCTACAGGGACATGGTCGGCGTCCAGCATTTGTTGATGCTTTTCAAGTACTGTCGGTTTCATGCGGATTTTTTTCACACCTTTGATACTAATAATACAGCTCGTCTCGAACTATTTTGTTCCGAACCTTCAACTTGACAATGACCAGGTCAGGGAAAAGGACTAACTGGGATATGTACATCCCGATTGGGACAAAATATCCCATTTTGGATTTTTTTATACTGCCATTTTTTCAAGCTGGCATATTTTGCTATTTGATTCTGTTCGTATAAAGACATACTGTGATACAAAGGGGGGAATGATGAGAAGTATATACTGCAGCAACACGAAAAAATAGTGCACGTAATTTCAATATCAGAGAATAATTTGGGCGAGAAAAAGTCAGCAAAATTAAACGGTCGCATTGGCAGTTTTGTGAAATGAATTCTATCTTGTATTTTGTAGTTTAGATGCCGAAAATCGCCATTGCCGTTTAGTCTGAAAATCGGTCAGAATATTCCAATTGTGATTTGATATCCCAAGTGGGATATATCCCAGTTTGTCCTTTTCTCTGACCTGTTGACACGTGTAGGGTATAAAGTTTATGTTATCATGAGTAACTTTTGTCCTCTGTAATTACCTGTCTTTTCTCAATGCCTTGTTTTGAAACTAAAAATAACACCACGTTCCAGATATTAAAATACGCGATCAACTAGGTATATTCCGCAAGTTGAATTGTTTGTAAATTTTGAGTTTCGTGCCCTGATTTCGTAAAACACTTTAAAATATATTTAAGACTCTCTTCGTTAGGATATAACAAGATGAAAATATTGTAAATATATCTGAAGGAAAGTAAAACGGCAATTATCCGGTGCCGCTAAATTTGTTATTTATGAAACCTACCACATTATTTATCTGATGAGAATACGGGTTTGGTGATGTCACAGCTCACATAAATATTCCGTAGTCTATGCATATTACGAGAGAAGTGCAATGTATGCTCTTTAAAATAAAAATTAGATTGGCTATTCGAAAGAAATTAACACCAATGTAATCACGTACCACTTGCCATATTTGGAAATAGCACGGGCAGACATTAAAGAAAATCCTCGTTATGCACGATGTTGGCAAGCTTCTCTTCTGACTGGCTTTATGACATCACGTGCGTTTGAACAATTTAACCCATTCATTAGGTAAAGATAGATGACAGAACGTTGATGTAGCGTTTAAATTGAAATGTGAAGATGCGTGATCTCACGCGACACCCGAAATTGAAAGCGCATGCAGTGTCTAAGATGCATGGTTTATATTCAATTGTTGTGAATTCTGTTCGTTCTGTGAACGAAGTTAATTTGCAATAAATCTGTGTAAAGCCTGATGAATACTAATATTTTTCGAGGTATTTCCTGAGGAGGGAAGACGTTGCCGAATTATACTACCATGACATCAGTAATCGGAGTTTACCTTCATTCTAGTTTATATTAGGTCTTTTGGTATAGAGCTCGTGCGAACATTAAACTACATCTTCTTGCCAATCGAGTGATGGGCTGGATGAAAACCCTTTACAATGACAGGAACACATAGTTCATTAAATTAATAGAAAAACTGCCTGGAAAATATAAACTTAAAAGGGTATACTCCCACTGGGTTTGTCTGACGGTAGAAAAGATCAGAAGACAATGTCCGTGAACTAAACGCCAATCACCGTCAAACTGAAAAGTGATTAGCTTGTTATGGGGTATTGGAAAGAATATAATACTTACACGGGTAGACATTTCGTCGCTGGATGATCCAACAGTTGAAATTGGTGATTGCTTTTATCCTTCTCCACTGAACTGCGTCGTGAGTTCGTTTTTGTTGCTCTTGAATATTTCAGGCGCGACGACAGGAGCACTGTATAACGCTTATGATGATAAATGATTTGGCGATTCGTATATGATCAGACGTGGACTTGCAAAATAATGTAGAAGATCTGAGTGATTCACCAAGCTTTATAGGAAGATTGTTCATAACCGGGTTGGTATTTCATAATATCTCACGCGTTCAAAACATCTTGTTTGTTTGTCTTTTAATTACATTTCATCATGGCAGTAGTGAAGTCTGTCAAAATAATCTGTACCCGGTACCTCCAGACGTGACAGTCCTCCTAACACAGACCCAGATATTTTAATGATTATGTATATTTATTAATTGGTCGTGGTGTCAATTGCCATAATCTGTAGTTCGGAGCCTTGATTAAATCATCGATCACACACTGATGTTATAATCACACTTCAACAGATCATGTTGCCTATTAATTAACTGCCATGTAGGCCTAACCAGTGGCTAATTATCAATGTCTTAATCAACAAACACTTCCTCCATGAATACTTAACGTTTAAGGGCTCAGCTCTCCAAACAACACTGAATGGTGATATTAAAACAGTTCATATCCAGTTTACATATATAAATCTTCTAATTAGAGCTTGAGATGTCATTGTTCATATCAATGAAATGATACACGCCCACGTCAATAAAAAATATTTGTAACTCAATTGAATAGATAAATCCACATTATTGTCATAATTTGCAAAAATATTAAATAGATAATTCTTTAATTTCATTGTTATAATCAGATATTTTTAAAATATTTGTTTTCAAATAGTGTATTTCCCCCACACAACTTAAATTCTGTTACAACAAAATGCTACACCATTAAACCAAAACAGAGGACCACTTCAGTATTTTTTAGCCGACATATTAATTCGGAATCGCCTGTTATGATCTGCCGTCACAAAAGTCCCGTAGCCGTATTCCCAAGACAGTCGTCATTTGCATATGAAAGCATGTCCATTTTATTGTGGCGAAGGCCAAGATACGTGCTGTATTGGGACAACATTCGTAACTTGCAACAAATTATAAAACACCAAATAGCAACTCTGGATGAACAAAGTTCCAGTCCTGTTACAATATCGCCATTTGATTTCTCAAGCATCAGCCCAGGCTTACTTTAAACAATTCCCACGGAATGACTGAGCCAAATCTGCATGTCGCGGTATTTTCATTAATGAGGTCGAGTGTCAATTACAAAGTGCACACGCCCCCTTGTTAGGCCCCATGCAAGTCCAGGCGTGCGGTACAAACTATTAATAGACACGCGAGGCTGATTCAACACTTCGGGGGACATTCGGGGGTTCGGAGTTCACGTTTGATAAAATGATAAAACATTAAAATCTGTTTAATTAATAACTAGATTTTCTAAATTAAAAACTCTCACATTGAAAACCAAAGGAAATATAAACATCAACTTTAGTTTCGCGTAAAGCTGCAATTCATATGGACAGTATATGAAGAGACCGTGACACAAATTAACGGTTTGTTCCTACGACATTTGTGTTTGTCGACACAATATTCTGCAAAGACGGTTATTATACAGCATTCTTTGCGCGTACAGCTGCATTCATATGGACAGTGAAGAAACCTTGACATAATTCAATGGTTTGTTCCTACGACATTTGTGTTTTTGTTTGTCGACACAATCTTTTTTAACGACTTATAATATAGCAATTTCATTTCACTCCGACTAATTGAGTACCAGTCGATCACATCCAACCATATAAAAACGACATATGAGCATGCATGATCGTAGTCTATATTTTTTTGTTTCTGCTCTTTTAGACAGACAACACATTATTGCAGTAAACGAAAATCTCGGCTTTTAAAATGAGTCCGACTCTACCTTTGGTATTAAACAACACAGAAACAGATAAGCTGGGAATTCGCCCTAAACACAACCCGGCTAGGACGACGAACGGCACGGCACGCCATGCCGCTCTCGAGGAGAGAGAGCGGCATAGGCCGCCCCGTTCGGATCTACCCACTATGCCGACCAGAGTTTTGAGACAGTCATGCCGTATACCGCTCCAATCGCCCTGATATGCCGTTCCCATGAAAGAATGCATGCCCCAAAATCGAGAAGCTCCCTAACCGTCGTCTTTTGGATTTGTACAATTTTCGCTTGGAGGACCTCGCGTATCTTCCTACTTACGCCGAGAACATTTTCCAAGATCAGGGTACTG